>QZGG01001128.1:0-79135 GCA_006409495.1 Sedum album
AAAACATGAATTTATAGTATAAGTTGGTTCCCTGTGGTATGTGATGAGGTGGGGTGACAGCACAATGTTTATATCTTTAGCAGTTTGGTTTGTTAGTAGTTTTGGCACATTGTTTTTAGCTCCTCAATCATATGATAATAAAGTACTTAAGACTCTTATTGTGTAAAACATGTACATGTGTCTTGCTTGAATGTTTCATTAAACGTGGCTTAACCCATATAAGTGGGTTTTAGGAAAAGTTAAGTTTTGAGGTATTTTTATCCTTCTTTTGACAAATGTGGCATTGTTGTCCATTTTTATAATAAGAAAAGAGTTCTGTTTTGCTCGTAAAGTTTCCTAAGTTTTTGGGGTCCGAGTCTAACCTACATCAGCATAGTTTCCCTGGTCTTCATCACTGGGATTTAGTATAGAGTTTTAGAGGATCCGGCGCAGTGAGAGCATCAAAACGATGTCACTTTAAGATTATTATTTATTATAACCCTACGTTATTTTGGATCGCTACAAATTATAATTGCAGCACTGGATCTGAATCTTTTTTTAAGGGCGCTGCTAGCTGATGGATTATAGACATATATACCCTTAAGGATTAAGGAGGGAAAGAGGTTAAGAAGGGTAAAAATGCAAATGTAGGTGAATTTGGGACGGAAAGCCACGGGTTTTCAATATCTTTAGCGTCCGTTAATATATTAGTAGTGGCAAAAGGTTGTGACACATGTGTTCTGTAAAATTGTAGCGTATAATCTTTGATTATTAATAATTTAACAGATGATATTTCAAATTAAAAATTATAGTGAAATCCCATTGAACTAAATCCCCACATTTGGGCGTGAGTTAAAATATGAAATAAAATAGATACGTGAACAAATGATATGTATGAAGTACCACGTACATCAGATTGATGCTATGTTAAGCCTGAAATAATAGTGAGTGTTTACGGGGTTTGATTTTGATCAAATCATTCAATTTAATTTAAAAATAATCTTAATCTCAATCGTCATATTAATTACAACCATTACGTCCTCTTTTCTTACAAAAATTTGTGGTATCTCTTAATCTTAATCCATTTATATATATCTTATTTATCAGAGTAAGTTATGGTTAAAGGTGATGTTTAGTATAATTAATCAAGTCGGCCAAAGTAGGCACAATAATAAATTAAAGGTAAGATATTATGTCCTTCATTTCAAAATCAGGTGTCACTTTCTTAAAGTCCTCGATGATTTTTGTTTTGTAGCAGCAATAGTTTTGGGACATGTAGCAAGTCTAGAGTGTCTAGAAGATGGAAGCAAACATGATGGATAGTTTGTGGGATTGAGATTAAGTGCAGCGAAAGCTGTCAAAATTACGTAAATTAGTAAATGACACACTCAAAACTACGTAGGATTATAGTAAAAAATGTCAAAATGACATCGTTTTTAAACTCGCAGCAAATAGCAGCGCATTACCGAATTCAAATCATAGTTTGTGTGTATCAAACTCTCGAATTACGTTACATGTCAATCAAACAGAAACAGATGGATGATATAGATGGATGACAAGCATTGAAGGTATTTTGAAAAAATACCATAAATTTACCAAAATATCCTCGATGGCTAATGTATTGGAAGAATAGTAAGAAAATTTAACGGGCGATGCATTAGACATTCTTGATTTAATAATGGGGTTAAGGAGATAATAAGTCGCTTTATAACAATAATATCTCCATTCAGCCAAACATACATATCCAGAATGAGTGAAAAGAGGTCCCCAAAATCACTCAATTTATTAGTCTACAAATTGATCAATAATTGGAAAGAGAGTCTTAATGTACTAAAGAGTTGACATGGAAGGAAATTTATGGCATTTCATTCTCAAGTCACACACTTTATAATTAAGAGCTTGTTTTCTATGGATCCATTTGCATTTTTCGACAAAAAATCTTTTTAAAAATAAAGATTGACATGTAGCCTCTAGACAATTAAAGAACTAAAGAAGTGCAAGAATTATTCACTGTCGAATTATGTAACTTAATATTTGTATAAAGATTAAAACATTATCGTTAAATTCTCACAATGCACATGGCTGTCCTCAATTTCAGGTCTTAAGTGGTGGATTGCATCCTACCAAAGATTCATGTTCATATTTTGTCAAGTAATTATCAACACCATCACAGTCCCAGTCTGTTTCTGCTAGCTATGATCACTGAGATACGATATTGTTACACTGTTTCAAGTATCTGTGAAGAGTTGAACTCCTCATTAATTGAACCAATAAGTCAAATGCCATCACAGTAAAGTTTCTTCTAAGCTGTAAACCCTACTTGTGAACCCTCATAAGTCATAACACACATGCCTATTGTATAGACTATCAAATAGTGACATTATGAACTTATTGTTTGCATTATCATTTGCACATTTAACCAATCAAACAAACTTTGCTTTAATGAAAAGGATAATATTTATTTCTTTCAAATTTTTATGAGTTTTTCATTGAGTTTTACTTGCCAACTGTAATTGATGAAGTAATAAGTCATTTTGGGGCATGAAACTATTATCTACAACTCGCTATTTATTTATCTAAAATTTAATGATGACCGGGGGTTAACATAGTCAAAGAAGTTATATTATCTAAATAGAGATGGGTTCATTTGAGACTCATGTCTTCATTTGAGAACTTGAGACCCACTTGTGAAACTATTGGATCAAATTGATCCAATGGTTCACATTTTGAACTTTATATTTTTTTGTCTTATTTGCACATATTTTTGTCTTATATGCATTAATGCAACTCATGTGACACATTATATGTGCACGTGGCACAAATTGATTGGTCGAAAATTTTAAGGTGGGTAGCAAATGAACCCAACCCTATCTAAATAATGTAACTAAAGTAAACTCCTTCTCCCATTATTAACGTCTCTTTTTCTTTTTGAGTGTTCCAGAAATATCTTCTCGTTTTTAAAACTTTCCATAAATAAACATATATCTTCAAATTCTTTTCCACACATTTCTCTGTTCTTTTCATTTTATTATCCTCATATTTATACATTCCATTATTTATCATTTATCATTTATCAAATTACGTTTTTTCCTCCTCTCACAAACATTCATTTCATTCACTTTTTCTTAATACTTCTTAAGCTTCGTGCCCAAACCCAAACAGATCATTAATAATGGAATGGAGAGAGTAGTATATAAATTTAAATATTATAATTTTTATCCTCTAAGCCATACAACAAAATCCGTATTCCTAATCACCCTATCTAGTTTTTTTTAGATAGGTTTTCTTAAAAGTCTAATTTAACGAATTAATTTGATAATAATGGGAATTTTTGACAAACGGATAATTTGTTGTAAATAAATGAGTCACGATCCTAATAGTGATCAATAATAATCTCTCACGAACCAGACTTAAAGCAAAAACCATGAAGTCCAAAACCAAAACTCCCAAGTTTTATATATGCGAATAACACATTTTAACTAAAACAGCTTTAATCCGATCCATCAAAATTAACAATTCTTATTTAATCATATTTTCCCTTTAATAAATCTCGTCTCACATGATGTCAACTCCTGATAACCCTTACCGATTCCAAAAAAAATTAAAATCTGGATTTAATAAAAATTATGTTTTTTTTGATGCGGGTTACATTGGGTAGAATACTAGTACAAGATACAATATCATCTAGTACATATAAATCCAATTGAAGTACAGGTCAACCGACTCCTCTCCCATCAATCTTGAAACAAAAATATCATGAAGACTTTGTAGGCGCACTCAAATAACCCTCTTTCACAACCTGATAGCATCACTAGGCACAGCTAGGATCAGTCAACAGCTTCCACCTGCAAGGGGGAAGAATCACTAAGTCCACACAAGAGTGGGATAATAAACACCTCCTACACAAATGTGAGGAGAAATCATGCTACTCCGGGGTGTTGAACCCTTGACCTTTGGAATCAAAGGTAAGTGCTCAACCAACTGAGCTAGCCCCGTTTCGCATAAAAATTATGTTAAAACATATATATTTTTCTACTTTTATATACAATACAATGCCGAGACTCTTTCATATAAAGATTAGGATCATGTGCAGCCAACCAAAACTTTCCAGCCATGAATGAAACGACGTAGTTTTAGTTATTGAACACTAAAACTACGTCGTTTTGAGAAAAGGGTTCAGAAATTTTTAATTAGAGGTTTAGTAAAACTGTCTTGTTTTGAATTATTATAGACCTAAACTACGTCGTTTTACAATTAAATTTTAAATTTTAAAATGTGAATTTTGGCTAGATTTGGCTATAAGCTGTACAGAAATCCGAACCCTTCATATAATAAGTAACAATGTAAGTGATCATTACTTAAATGTTTAATCTCAAAACCTTAGAAACTTTCAATTTTTTTTCATGATTTGACAATGACAGTAATTTTTAGTTAAATATTTGATAATTATATTAAGATCAAGGAAATGGTTCAAGAAGGACAAATAAAATTATGTGAGATGGAGGACACCATCTCAACCGTTGATTTCTATCAATCCAACGGTTGATATTGATAACCGTCAATTTCCAACCGCCCCGTGTTTTTTACTTATTCATTTTAATTATAATTAAAAACCATTTTTAAATACAATCGCTAGATTAATCGAAACCAACGATCGAAATTAAGTGCTACCGTCTTACAAACATAAAATTTCTTTGTTGACCCTAACCCTTTAATCAATTACTGAAAACAACATATCAAATAGGTCCCATGTGACTTAACTATCTTAAGATGAGACTCATTATGGATAACCATGTATAAACTAGTCATTTTAACTTAACCATTAGGATGTCTTACTAATAAACAAATATCAACTTTAGAAATGTCATTGCACATGCTACCTTTACTGTTTTATCTTTTATGCAGATTAGGATTAATAATACTTTATTTAAAAAGCTCAAATCATTAACAATAATTCACGAACCTTTGACCTTTTCCATTTTTTGTAAAGTAATACACAAAATGTCAGTTCTTTAATTATTGATGGTTATTCACCTTTAAGTGGAAAGAAAAATAAAATATACATTAAATGTTTTTAATTCTTATTTTTGAAGAATGATGTTGAAAAGATCAAATTACATATTTTTTGATGCTCACAATAAATAAATAATTTAAAAAAAATGACTGATACAAAACATGAGAGAATAGTATTTAAGAGTGCGACCTTGAAACTCCTCTGTACATTTTATACATTTGAAATAACCGTTTGAAGTCATTCCCGTTTAGTTAGTAGGAGATACGTAATGTACGGATTAGGATCATGTGAGACTTTAAGTTATTATAAGACGGAAAGACAAAATCAGAATCTTTGATTTGATTAATTAAACGTTTGAGATTAAAGTTGGTTTTATTAAACTTGACGTTTGAATTTGCAGAAAACACGGGGCGGTTGAATGTGCAGGTTTTTTAACTTTAAATCTCATCCGTCAGATTATTATAAATCAACGGATGAGATCGTGTCCTACGGTCTCAGTAAACATTGATTGTCCTTCTTAATATTTTCCCCGTAATGTACGATTGAAATTGTGTTTTTCATAATAAAAATTAAAATATATGACTGAAAATAAATGAAAGTAAACAAATATTAGGATATTAAAAAAGTATGCCAAGACACAAAGTAACAAAGAGAAATATTCCTCCATTGGTATAGATTTAGTAATGTTCGAGGGTATAATAGCAAATTAATTTTTATCATTTCTAAAATTATCCTTGCTCCCAATTTTTATATATACTTTTGCATGAGGGCATTTATGTCTTTTCGACTGCACCAAACATTCGGTGTATATATGTACCACTACTCATTCACAAGTCACACAATTCATATAATAGAGGTGTATTTTAGTCTGAGGGTTCAAAAGTCTTAAAGCCGGCCTAAGACTGTTCGAAAGTCCTACAAATAATATAAGTTGTAGAAATGTTAAATCAAACTTTAAAAATATCATTGTTCACGTATTAAGTAAATTTAAAGAGAATAATATGACATTAAAAAATATTTAACGAGGTTTTACGATTGATTTAAGACCGGCTCGACCTTACCCTAAAATATAGGAGTATAACTCTACCGGCCCCTACCCAATCCAATGTTAAAGCCTACTTATAATAGAGAACAAAATATCTAAATAAAAAACTCCCCAAAAAGTAACTCATTCCCCCCACTCCACATTTATCCTTTATCATCATCTTCTCATCTAACTTGAGCAACATCATCAGATCAAAATGGCATCATCACCACTCCTTTCCCACATCTACACAATCTCCACTGTCTTCTTCACTCTCCTTCTCCTCCAACTCCTAATCTCCTTCCGCACCCTCTTCAAATTCCTCTCCATCCGTTCCACTCCAACCCCAACAAACCTCTTCCAGCTCATCGAAGACAAACTCCCCTCCTCTCTCTACAACCGCAAGATCCAAACTTTAACAGAACCCGAATGCTGTTCAGTCTGCTTATCCAAATTTGAGCAAGGGGACAAGATCAGGATATTGAAATGCAACCACACATTTCATAAGGATTGTCTTGACAGATGGCTTGAGCAGGATTTTGCTACTACATGTCCACTCTGCCGACAGGAGGTGCTGCCTAAGGAAACGGTGAGAATGATTAGGCTTAGTTTGGTAGAAACTCAGAATCAGTATGATGGGAGTGATGAGGAGTTGATCTTCTTGCTGTCTGCTTTGCAGGGTAGCAATCTGAACACTTTTTTGTAGTTTTGTAATTAAGGTTTGTTTTGTCAGAGTAAAGATGCCATCTTTGTATAAATTGGGGAATGAGAGTTGGAATATAAAACAGTGTTTTTGATCCTGTTTTGGTTCAGTAAAAGTCTCTAGATTTGCAGGAACGCTAATATTGATTTAGTTATGGTTGTTAGTGTTAAAATTGAGACTTTAAAGATGTTTGATATATCTCTGGTTGACCCAGATGAACATTTACATCTCTTGTCATAAATGCTGACTGTTTCTCATCATTAATTCGATCCTGAACTAAGAAATCCTAATTTTGCAAGAACCCTAAATCAAGAATGAGTTACATAATGAATGCAAAGCAATTATATTGAGGTTATGTCATCAATAGACTTTTACCAGAATACAACAGGAACTATGCGAATTGGGCACAGCCACTCTTATGAGTTCACCGACGATAGAAGAATCTCTATCACCAGAATACAACAAGAACTATGCGAATTGCAACTCTGTTACTTTGATTAAACCCGCTAGACATAGCAGGTGAGATCAGACTGATGCTAATAATCAATCCAGACACCATGCACCAAGGACTGATTCTCAACTCAGACCAGGAGTTCAACACAAACAGAAGATGAGTTCTAGGTGCTGGATAGGTTAACGGCGATGGAGAGAAAAGTAGAAGATTAATTTTATGTGAGATAAGATTGTATTTTCTTACAGAGGGAGGTTCAATTACGACCCCCTCAAATCTGTGCGATTCGTGCGACCCCCATATGACACCGTTGGATCAAATTGATCCAACGGTTGCAAATCTGCACTTTATATTTTTGTCACGTTTTTGTCGTTTAGCTAAATGCATATATGCAAATGGAATGTGCATATAGTTTAAGTCAAACGTGCAAATAGAAGTCGGTCAATTTGCACAAATGCAAGGGGTCGCAAAGGAACCGAACCCTTTTCTTACATCCCAAAACAATACTTTAACTTAACTTGTCTGACCCAATCGGTTTACCCGAATTACAACTAGAAATTAAACTTAAACCGAACTAAATTAAATATTTGTATTAGTGCTGTAACAATACCCCCTTCGGCATCATCCTTGTCCTCAAGGATGAAACTTAGGGAACTTAGCTATAATTCTTAATGAAGTTCCCAGGTTGCATTAGATTCTAGAAAGCCCTTCCACTTAACTAGAATTTTGGTCACTGCTCCATTGCGTCTCTTAACCATTTTTCTTTCAAGAATAGCCTCAGGTTCCTTTAGCTTCTCCAAAATCGCATAGATACTGTAATAAGGATGAAGGCATGTTAGGAGGATTACGGCACAACTTTAACTAGCTGACATGAAACACATTATATGAACAATAACTTTTGAGAGAAGCTCCAACTTGCATGACAAATTTCCCACACGATCAAACACACGAAACGGTCCATAAAAGCGAGGCGACAACTTATTAGGATCTATGTCTGAAAGGTTGTAAATTGAGATAAACAAAATTTCCAATCTTAAAAACTCTGTCCGATCGATGAGAATCAACCTGCTGCTTCATTCGGTTTTGGGCTCGTAACAGATGAAACTTTAACAAATGAATATCCTCTTTTCTTTTAGATAAGTTGCGATCAATAAGTTGACAAGCACTTTCACTGGTAGGTATGGTAAATGAGGTGGAGGAGGTTGCGCATACATAATTTTTAAAGGGGTACTACGGATGGCTGAGTGGAATGTTGTATTATACCAAAACTCGGCTAAAGCGAGCCATTTACTCCAAGAGTGTGGGGTATCAGCTGTCATGCAACACAAATATATCTCTAATGTCTTATTTTTCACCTCCTTTTGACCATCAGTTTGTGGTTGGTAAGCTGTAAAAAAAATTCAGCGCAACCGCCATACACGCGGAACAACTCCTTTCATACTTGCATCGATAAAATTGGATCTCTATCACTGATTACAGATTCCGACATACCAAGTAACTTGAATACATTGTCCATAAAGAGTTTGGTAACCTCAGTAGCCGTGTAGGGATGAGAAAGAGACATAAAATGAGCATATTTATTAAGTCTGTCAATTACCACTAATATGTAGTGCTTGTGCGACGTGAGGGGCAAACCTTCAATGAAATCAAGGCTTATAGATTGCCAGACACCTTACGGAATCGACATGGGTTGTAAAAGACCAGGTTTAGCAGAAAGATCATACTTATTCTTTTGACAAATGTAACAATTGCGAATATAGTTTTGAACCTCAGTATTCATCTTGGGCCAGTAAAATAAAGAATTGATACTTAGAAGTGTAGCATCTATGCCGGAGTGGCCTCCTATGGCAAAACCATGAAGCCATTTTAAAATATGAAGTTGAGTGCTTGGATCATTGCCCACCACCAGCTTTCCTTTATAACGTAATTCATCATTAGTGTAAGTGTATCGAAGATGTGATCGGTCGATATTTCGATCGATTATTTGCTTCATATCTTATGAATTTTGTTTCGTTGCTCCAATTATTATTGTTATTTGATCCAATTATTTGTGATGAAGAGTTTATTTATCAAGATATATGATGATGCATTATGGAGGAAAAATGGTTCAAATGAGTGAAGAATTCATCAGAATTACAATCTGGACAGCTTGACCTCCGTTCCTTATACAGCTTGTACAGAACTCATATGAAGTCTAAATGAAGCAAGCTATATATCATTGGAAAGCTGATTCAATAATCTACAACTCTCTAGTTTACATCAAAGTCAAACTCTAAGGTTTAAATGGTCAAAAATGCGTTTGAAGACAAAAACAGAAGTCACCTCGGTATGCTCGGTACTCTACCTAGTGTACCGAGCTGAATTTGGTCAGAAAGTTCAGCATTTCACGATGCCTCGGTATGCTCGGTACGGATGGTACAGAGCTTACCGACCCCTTTTTAACCTACACTATAAAAACATTTTTTGGGGATTTAAAGAGGCGGATTGTACGGAGAAAGAGGAGACAAAACCAAAGAGAAAGAGACATTCTCCATGCGTGTAAAAGATCCAAAGGTGTATTAGATTTGATTTTCTTAAGCTTTAACATTGTGTAATTGCATTTTGATTTCAATATATCATCGATGGATTTCTTTACAATGGATTGTGAGTAGTCTTTTGTTTCAAGGTCAAATGGACCTTGTTTGATGTATTCAAAACAATGTATCAGTTTAGATGAGAGTTGGAATGATTTGTTAGATGATTTGTGTTCTTACTCATATTTTGATAACGATGCATGCAAGGTGTTTGATAAAATGCTTGTATGAACATAAGTTGCTCTAGGTTTCATATCGGAAGATAGGGATTTAGAGTAATCATTGAGTAAGGCTATCTAATTGTTTAGTGACTACGGAAGTAGCATTAGAGATTAGAAGAGTAGGCTTTTGCTTTATCCGAGCTTTCACATTAATCACCATAACGGAAGTTCGTGATTAATGTGATTGTATCGAGCAAGTCAACAAATCGGAAGAGTGAGACTTGAACTTATGAAATCAATACTTAAACTTGGCGAAATTTTGTTTTGAGTAGTGATTTAGTAGGCAACTCCGAATCATTAAACATTTCATCATATTACTCTTATGATCATCGTTTTGATGCATTAGACTAGGAAAGTTGGACTTTGAAATCTTCTTTATTGGATTGTATCTACTTTGAATACTCGTATTATTAATTTTTTTTTTTTTGCAGAAAAGGCGATTTTCATTAGCAAAAAAGATAACGACAGACACTCAAAGCAACCAAAGCACGGACACCACAACACAGCAAGGGCGCACAACAACCACACCAGACAGCAAACAAACTCAAACAGCAGAGCAAAAAGCCAAACAACTCAGACACCAGACAAGAGAACCCTGCAAAGGCAAAAACGGCAACAACTCCAAATGAAAAGAGCACGACACAGCATCATTTGTTCAGCCGGATGTTGAGCTTCAGCTGCAGCATTCTTTCCACTTTGTAACTGATATTGTCACAGTCCTGTGTTGAACCCTGAAGATTGTATTGTTCCTGTTGCACCAATTTCATAAATCGCAGCACAAATGATAAATTGAGTTTCTTCCATCTCAGCTCTAGATTTCCATCCCTTATTTGCAATCCAGCAGATCATCTCCTCCCAACTCTTCCATTGAACTCGAAAACCAAGCCTCCTCATGCAATCTTCCATAACTGGCATGGCTCTGCAATTGAATAAAATATGATCGTTTGTTTCACGCTCACTTTTACACCAAGGACAGAAACTATCAGCAGCATGGACCCATTGCTTGTCAGCAGTTGGAAGTCTTTTACAAGCCGCGAGCCAAGAGCAGAATTTGTGCTTCGGAGGAGATATGGGGTTCCACACAGCCCTGTGCCAAGATACCTCAGGTTTGTCCTCTCCCAACATTTCATACACTCCCTTGCATCGAAACGCAGGACCACTGCCCTTCCAACGAAGCTGCCCCTCCGGATCGATGTCCACACACTTGAGAGCATCATTCCGAAGCCGCAGAAGGTTACGAAGAGACCAAGAGAGATGGGGCTTAGGCTCAAGATTCCATAAATCATTTCTGACAGATAATACTCGTATTATCTGTCCTCCCAAAAACAAAATAAATATATATTGATTTTGAGTTACCTAGATTAAAGCTAAATCTTATATAGTGCACAAGTTTAAGTTTGCTCATTGGACGACCCGAATACTTCGATTTATAAATTGTTTTTGAATTGCATTTGGAATCTCTTAGTTAATGACTTTGAGGTACAAAAATACGCAACGTCAAGATGAGACATGAAATCAACTTTAAGGTCCAAATAATATGCTTTAGAGTAGGATCAGTCTGCCACAAACGTATTTTTAACCCTTTATATTTGTCTAATTCATTTTAGGGGTCAAGTAGTAGTCAAACAAAATTTATAAAATTTGGAAGTCCAAGTATCGTCCCAAGAGAGCAAACGTAGTGCATATACTAGATAACTAGTGATGTGTTTTATCTATTCAATTAAAAAGTGAAATGTGATTCTAAAATTCCTAAAGTTAGCAAATAATAAAGATAAAAAGACTTTCTAATAGAAGAAGTGTTCCGGAATCATACTTCATCCATTTGTATCACTCTATTCATGCAATAAAATCGTAATGTAAACTTGTCATATGATATATGAGAATAAACCATGTGTGCTTTTGAGTAAGCCGACATCTTCAGATCATCACTCAAGCTACACATCTAATACTACGAGTCCCTCCATCGAGGCAAAACTCGATTATTTCTAATCACTAACACCCCACCATTGCAGGCAATGTCAATAACCAAAAACACATTAAGCACTAGTCTTTCAAATAAATTTAACTCCCCCACTACGTGTATGTCAATGCTCACGATTACCGATGTTGCAAATAACATTCACCTACGTACTATCATTCATAGCTACCGTAGTTAGTGTCAATCCTACATAAATCTGATTAATCACCTCAAGCCATTGCTAGTGTTGGTTCCTAATCTAGGCAATTCATGAAATTAGGCATTCATCTAATGCTAACTAATTAACATGAACATATGAATAAGAACATGTAGAATTGAATATAAGTATATAACACAATAGTAATTCATTCATCGCATGAAATCGAGTTGGATACACATGAAATCCGTAGAATTCCGGAACAAACCGACTACTCACTACTCATGGCAATACAATACCAAAAGAAATAAGTAGAAAAGAAGTAAAGAACGAAGGAACCGTCGCGAATGGTCGATCGCCTTTCTTCTTTTCCTCCTCGTGTCTTCTCCTCTTAGTCGTCTTCTCTCCCAAAATCAGCCTCCCTGCCTCCTTATCTTATCCAATCTTTCCCTCCTTAAACTCTAGCAATATGATTTTTTTCTTTATATACTTTTTGGGCTTTCCTTGATAACTGGGCCAATTTGCATGCTTCAGTTGTGAGACTGCGGGTTTGACAAACTAGACTCCCAACTTCATTGACGAGACCCCAGGATCACTGGCGAAGCATGCATAACACACAAAAACTCCATTCATCTGTTCATTGCCTGTTTCGGTAGAGAACCATGGGTTTGCTGCCGAAGCATGTGTTGTCTCGAGACCACCATAATTTTGCTTAAAGGGTGTTTCGATCAGGAGCCCATGGGTTTGTCGTGGAAGCTGCAGTCTCTTAAGCGGCACCATAGATTCAAAGATGAAACTTTTCCTGATTTTGTTTCAAGTTTATGTAAATCAACATCAATGTCATATTCGAATATATTAAACCTGAAACATCATGCAAAGTAGTCAAATACCGAAAAATGTTTGAGAAATCGAATCAAATTCATAAGTAATGGCGTAAATTATAAGTCGTAAATCGACTTATCACTCGACTTATAAAGCAAATTGGATGATTGTCTTGCATAAGCACGACTCCTATTCAGAATTAGAAGCATCAGCTTTGATAATAAATAACTTGTCAAAATTAGGGAGAGCTAACACTGGTGTTGAAGATAGTGCTCCACGAGGTGTTGTAGATTAGAATGTCGTCAAAGAAAACCAACACGAATTTGTGAGCCACATCTTGAAAAATATGATTCATCAAACTCTGAAAAGTGCAGGGAGGATTAGAGAGGCCAAATGTCATGACTAGGTATTTAAAATGTCCCGAATGTGTTTTAAACGTTGCCTTATAAATATCTTGTGGATCCATTCGAAGCTGATGAAAGCCGGATCCAAGATCAAGCTTGGAAAAATACTTTGAGACTTCTAACTCGTCCAACAAATCCTCCAATAGTGGTATATGATATTTATCTTTAACAGTGTACTGATCAAGCCCCCTATAATCAACACACATACGCCATGATCTATCCTTTTTTTCACTATGAGAACATAAGAGGCATACGTACGGACTTGTACTGTATTGAATAATACCTTGAGCAAGCATTTCCTAAATAAGCTTATCGATTGCATTTTTCTTAAGCAAAGAATATCGATACGGCCGCTGACTTATAGGATTGGAAGCAGTTAGCAAAGGAATTTTATGGTTAAAGCCTTCTCTGAAAGGGGGCAGATTAGGAGGCTCTTCAAATAAATTAGAGTAAGTAGATAATAACTCTTGTAAAGCCGAATCAGTGTTACTATCCCCATCAATGGCTCATGCTTGTGTTCATTAAGAAAAAACTCCATCCGAAGATTAGAAAAATCCCAGTAAGTCGGACCAAGCGTAGTTAGCCACTTTATTCACAATATAATATCACAACAATCCAAGAGAAGTGTTCGAATATCAGAAGTGAACAAATAATCATGTAATCGCCATGTAAAGCTAGGGCCACAAAATGTAGATAACATACTATTACCATTAGCTGTGGGAACAGGTGTTGGCTTGACAGCTGCTAACAAACATCCCAATTCTCTTATCAAGTTCAGATCAATGAAATTGTGGGTGCTGTCCGGATCGATCAATATGTATAGCTTTCTGTTTACATATTGACCACCAACACGCATACAATTAAATGTAGCCAAGCCATCTAAAGCATTAACAGAAATAACAGGGGATTCGTCAACAAGCTCAGCAGGGGATGCGACTTTGGTATCAGTATCTTCAAAATCAAAAAGTTCATTATCATCACATTCCATTATTTAGATCTATGAACACTTATGTTTCGAGTGATGACTAGGAGAATAAGGATCTTTACAAACATACAAAGCCCTTTGGCATGCCTATCTTGCATCTCCTCATAAGAAAATTTTCGAGGTAATTTATCTGGGAATGATTTAAGTGTGGATTGTGGAATAACAAAAGGTTTTGATGGGATAAATTCAGTACTATCAGGAGTAGGCAAGATGGGTGGAGATGGTTTAACAAAGACCGAGGGATAGGGTTTATAAGTTTGGATGAAGGGAGCTCTAGAGAATTGATGAGGATTTGTGATAATAAGGATTCATGCAACCTAGCCAATCTAGCAGCCCCTGTAACAATTGTAGGATTTAACAGTCGAACATGCAGAGCAAGGTGTGGATGCCGATTGGTTAAAAATACACCCAAAGCATGAGAGGAGGACAAAGTCATTCGGGTAAGAGCACATTCAAACTTATCAAGATAGTCTTTAATAGAGTCACTAGCCAGGTTGAAACTTACCAAATCGGAAAGAGGATTATCATACAAGTTATCAAAATGAGTTAATATAAAAATCACATATTCCGACAAGTAGGAAACTGATCAAAATGAGTATGCATATAATTGTGATGCCATTGAAGAGCATTACCTTCCATGTGTAGAGAAGCGAGACGCACCTTCATCTCTAGCGTGGTTTTAATCTGTCCACATCCAAAATTCAGGTGAATCCAATAGTTGATCAAGTGATTGCAGAGGACCAGATGCGAACCATCATGATCAGTAACTGAGGATGGGTCTGACTGGGGTTGTTTTTGAGACAAAAAAACTCATCAGCATATCTTTGATTCCAGCGAGTTCACTCTAAAGCTCTTGGGTGCATTCATTAGATTATTTACGTACCTCTTCAAGTTGTCGATTCATTTCGATGAGTGATTGATTACGTGTTTCAGCCATTAGATTAGGTCACCAGAAAATGGAGAAACTGGTACCAATGAAATCAGACTGATAATGCTAATAATCAATTCCAGACACCACCAAGGAGCCAATTAAGGACTGATTCTCAACCCAGATCAAGAGCTCAACACAAACAGAAGATGAGCTCTAGGTGCTGGATAGGTTAATGACGATGGACAGAAAAGTAAAAGATTAATTAATTTTATGAGATAAGATTGTATTTTCTTACATCCCAAAACAATACTTTAACCTAGCTTGTCTGATCCAATCCGTTTGACCCGAATTATAATCAGAAATTAAAACTTAAATCGAACTAAATTAAATGTTTGTATCATTGCTGTAACAGCAGGGAAGCTTGAAATCTTAGAGCGACTTCATAAGGGTTTTCTAATGATCGAATTTAACTTGTGCGTTTAACCCTAAGGTCATCCTTAATGGAGTATTTTTTTAAGATCATCGGTCCAATCTTATTATTAAACTTCTTAATGGGCTCATCAAAAATGATTGGCCCATTAAAGATCACGAATTTAGTTGCCAACACGATCTTAAGTGTGACAATAAAATATGATATAAATAATAATTATTGTTATAATAGGTTACACGTGAAAATTCGATGTAATATTGTAAAATAATTTTCTCAGCTGTATAAATTCAAGTAAACCGAAACCATTCAATACACTTCCATTCTCATGAATGTACTACTACTCTCCTTCTATCTGGTTATGGATTATACTCCAAGACTCCAAATACACGAAAGAAATTGAAACCAAAGAGATCGCACAAGCAAGTTTTCAATTATGGCGAAGCTCAAAATTATCAACATCAAACAAGTTCTCATTTCCCTAAAGATTCTAACTCAATACGATTCGTACTCTACAACGGGAGAGTTCGGTCGTATTGCCGATTATGCACATGATGATAATTTTTGACATACCATACAAAATGAACAAGTAGAAGTTGGAGATAACGGGGAATTTATTCTGCCAACTCAACAATAAGCATTCTTTCAGTTCCCTTCTCAACATACTTCTGATTTAAATTCATCAAATAAGAGAATTTGGTCCATCGTTGAAGCAATAATCAGTTAGTACTTTTGAGGCGGCGTGAGCATCTAATCCATTTCAAAATTACTTTCAGAAATGTTGATATGGGTAAAGGTCGTTGGAGTGATGCTTACTAATGTACTTAAAATCTTATCATTGATGGATTTGTGCCTATGACTTTTATTATTACAAAATAAAAAATATTTACTAAATTAATATTATTAAATTTTGTGTGCGATGAAAAATAAGATCATGATTAAAGAGTAGGAAAATAAGACTGTCAAATGAGGTTAAATTTATAAAAAGATCAGGAGGAATGATGCTCTAAGCCACAAATTTGCAATCGTCAATTTTTATCTCAATCGTAAAATGTTTAATCTCCTCGTACATTCCCATTTAGAATATCTTCCCTTTTAGGATTAATTGCAGTAAATCATCATTATAATATCTCGTTTTGCAGTAAACCACCATTTTAACAACTTATTACGAAATGCCTATATTATAATACCTACGTTATCAAAAAACCACCATTTACACTATTCCGTTAAAACTTTCGTTAAATGCGTGTACACGTGGCAATAAAATATTATTTTATATTGAAATTAATTACCGAAAACCACTATTATAATCTCAGTTTTACGAAAAACCACCATTTCATAACTTATTATCAGAATACTACCAACTGCACTGTTCATGCTAGATCAAAGGCTCATATGATAATTTTACTCGTTGATAAGTATCTACTAGCTACATGGTGCTTCAATTTAATCTTGATGGAAGTAATGAAGAAAATAATGTTAGAAAATGCAAAAAGAAACTCTTGTTTGAGATTTTATTATCAATGTTTAATGATTATCGACTGCACGGTTCAATTCTTTTAAACTCGATGGAAGTTAAATATAAATAACTTTCTCATTTTATCTTATGAATATGATTTATTATATCACTACTTTTAAACTCTAATTGTTTTTCTGTATTAATCTTAAAGATTGACTTTGAACTAAAATATAACAGCTTCTCACCACACCCGCAACTGCAAATATGCTTCTATTAAGTTTTGTGTCTAGTATGGATTATAAATTAATAAACGTATACTGTTTTACTAATCAAGGATAGCCACAATCATAGCCTCAACCCCATTCACTAGCGTTACCTATATATTCCGATGGTGTTTTTTGATAATTGAGATATTATAATAGAGTCATTTTGTAATTATTTGTCAAAATGGTGGTTTTTTGCAAAACAAGACATTATAATGGTGGTTTTTTGAAATTGTCCGAATTAAAGTTATATACACACGCGTCGTATGGCGCGTGTTTTACAATTTCTAACGTTGTTGTGAAAATGGTGGTTTTTTGATAACGACGCTATTATAATATACTCATTTCATAATTAGTTGTTAAAATGGTGGTTTACTGCAAAACGGGTTATTATAATGGTGGTTTACTGCAATTACCCCTCCCTTTTATGTGCCTAAACATAATATTTTGACCATGCCTCAGACTCTTTATATCAGCTTCATCCCCTCAATCCTCCACCTGAAGCTGATGGTCTCCCACTTTTCCCTACTTCATTCCACTCTTCTTAGCAACATTACAGTGCAATTATTCGACATCTAACTAAGCATTATAACTTGCACTTTGCACACTAACCAATACAATCAAAATTAAGCAGTGAGTACTTAGCTAAAGTCACTACTTTAGATCTAAAATCCACAAGGTTATCTACAGTATCACTTTATAAATTTTAATCAGAGGTTGTATCATGTGGATCCATCCAATTTGGTGGACTCATGGTCCCTTCTTTCATCCGTTGATTGCATTTTTTGGACGCACCATATTGTGCCAACGCATTAATGAAACATGTGAGTTGCACGTGATGCACACGTGATGTGCACACGACAAATGCACATGACGTGGCACAATCCGGTGCATTCAAAAAATGCAATGAACGTATGCAGGAGAGGATCCACGAGTTCACCAAATTGGATGGATCCACATGATATATTTCCATTTTAACCATACCCTCTTCTATTTTTGCTCAGATAAACTGAAACTTAATATCTATGTGCTTGGTCGTATCATGATGATACACCGAGTTTATGTATAAATGTAATGCAAATTGACTGTTAGTATGTATCCTTCATATTTTATCATAAATATATGTAGTTATCTAACTAGACCTTTCAACCAAATATTCTATTTCACAACTTCACATACTCCAACAGAGTCTGGTTCCTATGGAATCCATAGGAAATCGGACAATTGAGATAATTTATGTACTCATCTCAGATTATGACACATGTCCCACTTAAAATTAATATGAAAATGAGTAAAACAGAAATTAGGCTATATGCACAATTAACAATTTGTTTAGTGCATTTCATATTCAAAAGTGTTATATATGCAAAAAATAAAATACAACTAAATGCAAAAGAATTAAATTTGTTACACTTAGGTTTTTGAAGAATTATATGTTACTAGCATGTTTGACATATATTATTAAGAAATGATGACCTCATTTTCTTGACATACATTCTTTTTTCAAAAAAAGATTTTCATGTGAAACTTATAAAGAAAAACTTGTACAACGACACAAAAATTCTTCAGGAAATAAAATCATATTATGCAAAAAATTATATTGTGTGAATCATAATATACAGGAATGAGAATACTAAAATAAATTTATAAAGAGTAAATCAGGTGAAAAGTAATCTTTTCATAAAACCTATAAACAAATTATTCTAACTGTAAGAGTAAGGTTCTAGGAGGACACATAAATATATGTGAGACGGTGAGACATGATCTCAACCGTTGATTACTAATAATCCAACGGATGAGATTTGATTCAAAAAAGTAACCGTCACTCTCAACCGCTAGGGTTTTTTGCAAATCCAACCGCCCATTATATAAAAACCAACTTTAATCTCAACCGTATATTAATCTAATCTAACGGTTGAGATTTCGTCCTTCCGTCTCACAAATACTTAATGTCCTTCTAGAACTTAACCCCTAACTGTAAATCTTAAAGATGAACTGATGTGATTTAGGGCTAAAATTAAATAATCAAAAGTTAATTAATGAATAAATTAATAAAGGAATAGGATTAGGTTCAGATGAGACAAGTATAAATGTGTGAAACAGTAAGACTTCATCTCATCCATTCATTTTATCAAATCTAGCTGATGAGGTTTAAAACCACTTTTCTCAACCGTCCCGTATTTTGCGTATACTGGTCCCCCAATTTAATTAAAAATAAATTAATCACAATCGTTAAATTATTAAAATTAACATGTAAGATCATGTTTCACTGTCTCACAAATTACTTTATATCACATGAACCCAACCCTAAAGAAATATTATGATGAGGATATATAGGAACAAAAAAGGAGAATAAGTGGTTAGCGGTCAGTCAAGCCCCAACGTTTTAGATTTACAAACCTCAAATCACCCAGATTTTAGAAAGTGACACAAATCGACGAAACCCAGCGACAGCAACGACGACAACGAATAAGATATTTCAATTGGACAAATCGAGCTGACGAATCAATAGATATCATTGAGTTTCCGTGAGTTTAGTACGATGAGTTTATAATTCTATGTCAAACAAACCAAAGTAAAAACATTATTGTATAAATGTGATAACAATTTCAGTGAGAGGTAATGAACCTTGATTATACATAACGCGAAGGGGTGTCAAGATTTAACGATTTTGGAATTTAAAAGTGGTTATCTCAAAAAAAAAATTGAAGTGGTGGTTTCGTTAAAATTGAGCTACTGAGATTTGAGAGGGTGGTTTTCGGCAAAAAACCTACATTTAATGCTTCGATAAGAATGTTGTTTATTTATTATCGTTGAAATTGTGTCTATGTGGAAGTTATGTAACATGTGTAGTTTTTCATACATGTATGGTTCATAAACCATGTAGAACATAAATTTGAATCACATAAATCGATGGGGTAAAAATAAATTTTAAAAAAAAAAATTGGTCGAGGAAAGGACAATCCCCATTCTCAAGCCAATTAATTTATTCCCCTCTATCCTACCCTGCAGAACCCCTGTCCTGCCCCCATCAGGAATCGAACCCGGGTTGGCTCCAGTGGTGGCTCTTTTGGCTCCGGCTCTTACCAACTGAGCTAACCCCTGATGGGTAAAAATGATTACTGTTGATCTGAATTGTGTTATATACCGTATAAACGCATCTATGCATCTTCTTTTGGGTCGTAGTTACTACATATTCGTTTTGTCCTCTTGACTTTAAGATACCACTTTCATGAGTAATCTTCACACGTAGGCTGACTATTGGAAAAAGTATGTTTCAAAAATTAAATAATTACGATTCATGAACCATACTTCACTAGTGTTTGTACCATACGGATGAGCGATGTACCTATCACGGATTAAGATCCCATGCTGCGTACTGCGGTTTACAGCTAATTTTATTCTTTATTATTCTAAACTATAATATATTGTAAAAATTGAATCTTTTTAAATTTAAAATAAATTTTCCAAATTTTATTATCTTTAAATATAAACCGTAAAAAACTGAACCATTTTTAGGAATAATTTTTTTTATTTTTTATTGTTAATATATTAAACTATAAACCAAAGTAAAAATTGAACCCTTTCTCGATTAATTTTTTTTATACTTTCTATAATTCAGTACAAACTTGGATATTTTCAAAGTATTTATTCCTAAAATGAAGGGGTTTAGGAATTTATATAGTGTTATAGATTAGGATAATAAAGTAGTATTTAAAAATTTCACCGAAATTCATTGATAAAGGGTTTAGGTTTTATTTATTTATAAATATTTATTGATAAAATGAAAGGTTGAGAAAAATTAGCCTAAGTTATAGAATAAGATAATATTAAATTATTCAAAAACAATCAGCAGGCTCCCTAGAAAATAGTTCAATTATATAACTGAAATAATAAAAATTATAAGTGGCTGAAAAAGGCTATACGCTGTACAGGATCCTAACCACCTATCACCACACGATTATTTTGCCGAAGGAATGCATGCACGGCTGTTTGTTACTATTCAAATAAATTTAATTTTATTAAAGGTTTTTTGCCGAAAACCACCCGCCTAATAGGCCAATTGAACGAAACCACCCCTCCAACTTTAAAAAAAAATAACCACCCTTCAATCCAAATTTCATTTAGTTCAGCCACTCCATCACTGTTCCGTTACAATTTTCGTTAGACGTAGCTGTTGACCATGTTAACCACTCATTAATTCCTAAATCTACGTTTATATAACCTTAATTAACTCTTTAATATAAATTAATTCCTAAACAAAACTAATTCAAATTATATATTAAATAATCCAAGTTAATTATTCAATTTTCCCTTAAAATTAAATAATCGTTAAGCTAAAATAATCCTTAAACTAAATTAACCACTATATTAAACTAACCCCTAAAATAGTATAACCCCAAATTATATTTACATAATTAAATTTAAACATCCTAATTAATCTTTAAAATTCAATTAACTTTTGAATTAAAATAAGCATAAACTAAACCAACCCCAAATAAAAATTATATAATAAGATAATCTAATTAGTTATTCAATTAATTTGTAAATTAAATTAATCATTAAACAAAAATTCCTCTAAAATTAAAGTAACCCAAAATATAATTATGAAATTTAATAATTCTAATTAATTATTCAAATAAATCTTAAATTTATATGAATCCTTAATATCTCTAAATTAAATTTATCCTAAACCATAATTATATAGTTAAATATATCACAAAGTGATGGGGTTAAATTTAATTAAGGAATTAATCTGGGTTATTTAATTAATTATGATTATGTATTTAATCATGGATTAAGGGATGGTCAACATAGTCAATGGTTAAATCTAACGGAAATAGTAATGGAAAAGTGAAGGGGTGACTCAACTAAATGAAACTTGAATTGAATGGTGGTTATTTTTAAAAAAAAGTTGGAGGAGTGATTTTCTTTCAAATTGGCCTATTGAACGGATGTTTTCGACAAAAAACCCTTTTATTAAATATGTCGAACACAAGTTTGATATTTCTAAGGTTGTTGAATTATTCAAATCTCCAATTATTATTATACAGTTACCATAGTTCACGAGATGATTTCAAAGAAAATATTATAAAAAATATTTAATATGTAAGTTCATGAATTTAACTTTTCTGGAATTAAATTTGATCTATTTAGTTCAAACCATCTTCCTATTAAGAATTGGGGAGTGGTGTTTGACGGTTACCACTCCTCAATTTTCAATTTAGTCCTTCATCTATTAGTTAATTTTTAATTCAACTTTTCACATACTTTAAGTTACATTTAAGGGTTAATTACAGATGACCACCCGCATAATATGTCATATTCCATGCCACCACCTCTATATTGTAATATTACATTCGACCACCTTTATAATTAAAAACTTTCCAAAGAACCACCTCAGTTAACGGCGGTTAACGGAGAGGTGGTTAAATGGAAACAAAATTGATTATAAAGGTGGCGAAGTGGAAACATATTTATTATAGAGGTGGTGTATTGTAATAAAAAAATACTATTATTATATTAAAAAATTAATATATTTAACGGAGAGATGGTTAAATGGAAACAAAATTGATTATAAAGGTGGCGAATTGGAAACATATTTATTATAGAGGTGGTGTATTGTAATAAAAAATACTATTATTATATTAAAAAATTAATATATTTAACGGTAACGGTGACAGTACAGTGCGTGGGTGGTTGATTGGAAATTTTATACTTATAAGGGTGGTGGAATGTATTATTACAATATAGGGGTGGTTTGGTGGAATATAGCATATTATACGGGTGGTTATCCGTAATTAACTCTACATTTAATGCACCCAAATTTTATATTTGCACAATGTGCATCAAAATACTAGTTTGAATAGAATTGATCAGTGGTCAAGATTTGTTTGAAGCCTTTACAGAATCTGGATGTTTTTATTTGATCCGTTCTCATTTACAAATATATTATTTCTTACTTATATTTTTCTAATTAACTAGAAAGTAAAACTAATTCAACAAAACTTGTCAGAAATAAAAATAATATTTTCAACGAAATTATTAGTCACCAATTTCTTGTTGGTCTTATAGATATTATCAACCAATGGTAGATCGTTTATTTTGATTTGTTGATATATCAACATTTTCTGCTCTTAATAATCAATAAATACTATTTCCAGTCTGCCAAAACATTACATACCATTTTTTCTTTCGATAGCGGTTACATTGGGTATAATTCATAGAGATCGTATACATGATATCTATTCTAATCATTTGAAGCTCTGGTCACAACAACGGACATCTAACCCATAATAGACAAGCATCAAGCACGCATGTCTCTTCCGCATAGATGAAGAACGACGCGAAACGAGCGCTCTTTGTTGCTAGACCAAAACCATGACCATCAGGCCACCACCCCTTCTGCGACATTACATACCATTGAAACAATACTTTTGTTGATATATAATAGGGTTAATTACAGATGACCACCTGTATAATAGGTCACATTTCATTCCACCACCCTTATTTTGTAAGCATTCAACCACCTGTATAATGTTTGCCGCTACCACATAACCACCTATCACTGTTTCGTCAAAGATTCGTTAAATATATTAACTTTTTAATATAATAATAATATTTTTATCTCAATACACCACCTATATAATAAATGAATTTTTACTTCACCACCTCTATAATTGCTTCTGTTACCATTTAACCACCTCTCTGTTAACATAGATGGTTATTTGATAACGGCTATGATTATAAGGTGGTTGAATGCAAATTTAATTAATAAAGGTGGTGAGTTGAAATATGACATATTATATTGGCGGTCATCTGTAATTAACTCTATATAATAACAAGAATGCCCTGTAGCATGACACTTGAGAACATACGCTAGCAAATCTTTATCATTATTTTAAGATCAAGTTATTGTTCTCATGTCTCAAAATCAATACTGTCAACGTGGATACATTACAGATTTGTAAGTTCTATCGTTCATTATAATTAATTTATATGTTCGATGTGTATCCACACTTCGATTCATTTACAAAAGCAGTTGCATTCATGTCGCAATCTCGTTACATATGTATGTTGTTAGGAAAAGGTTTAAGGAGTACTAGTAAATTTATGTGAGATATAAGAATATTATCTCAATCTTTGATTTTTATCAATCTAGCGGTTACAATTAATAACCGTCATTCACTGTCCCGTGTTTTTGGCTAATTCAATATAAATTTAATTAAAAGTAAATTTAATCTCAACCGCTAGATTAATCTAAACCAATGGTTGAGATTAAGTCTCAATATCTCACAAAAATTTGATGTCCTCTTAGAACTCAACCCTATGTTGTTATTATTTCTATACAAAACATTGAATTGGTCACTGAGCCGAATATGGATGTCTCTTTCTTAATAACAATTTTATTATGAAGTTGATAATTGATCGATCAAAATTGCATTGTATTTAGACAAGGACGTCCAGATGATATCGATCCAATATTGAGTTCTTTATAGCTGCGTGACAGAGGACCATGGCAAGGTTCCAAAGTGATTAATTCATATTTAATTAGTATAATAAGACTCTAAATACCAAGTCTTCTCTCTAAACATTTCTTAAGACTCCTTTTTGTCACTAGACCTAAACTTACAAAATATCTATAACATATTGGATATTATGTTAAAGGATTAGATTGGATAGAAATTTCCATGCACTATCATCAGACATGAATTTGTATTGTTTAATCAAGATCTGTAGTGATAAAATACGTGTGTTAATTGCTTGTAATCACAAGGAACCTATCTACTTAAGTTTAAATTTTAACAAATTGCACACTAATATTTCCTTTAATATTAATATTTCACAGCTTAAGAGGGAAAATGCTTTTGATTTAGAGCTCCAAAAAGCCATCTGTTACTATTCCACAATGCTTGGAAAATTGGAAGAAATTGTCGTGAGTGATTAATTTATATGTTTAAGAAAGTAATCATATATACTTTCTTATTGTCAAGCACACATCATTTTGTGGAAAAACTATTCATGATGGATCTATTATTGTCCTGAAGATGATATGATATCCAATCAAAAAGCTTAGCTTACGATTTAGGTTAATCAAGAAAAGCTTAGAATTTTTAAGAATTTCGTTGTTTACATATCACTGTTGACTTCTCTGAGTATATTGTATATTAATTTCAAGTCGTTATTGATTACTTCATGCTAGCTACGTACAGTGTCCAATGATATAAAATGTAAATATTTATTATTATTCGTTGAACAAAACTCCATAATAATAAAATATTGTTGTGTACTTTTCGAACCTTGATGTATAACTTCCAAGAAAATGTGTAGGTGATAATATATGTGTATAAGATTTCTTGAAGTCCAAGATTTTAAGTTAATATTGGTTCTTTATAAAAGGGCACACACCCCTTTGTAATCATGCATAAGTTTCACTTCTCTCTCTAAGTTGTATCTCACTAAATACTTGCATAAAAGTTTTATTGTCGAGTTTTATGAGGGCCCGGAGAGATCATTTTTCTTTGTGTTCACTCACAAGATCAACTCCTTGAGAAAATTTTGGATTCTGTGTTATCACCAATACTTAATGGGCATCGGTGGTACTATAGACTATTTTTCCGAAAAACTGAAAAAGATTTCAAGCAAAAGGGAAGTCCAACAGTATCAGACTGTGAATCTTCATTGCAAAATAGATTGTGATGGCTGCGAGCATAAGATGAAAAAAGCTCTGATCAACTCACTCGATGGTATTTATATACATGTATTTGTTTTAATATACCCTTCATGCATATTTTGTGTGAATTCTTTTTGGAAAAAATCTAGAACATAACCTTATTTATTTGTGGTGTAGATGTGACTGTGGAAATAAACAGGCAACAACAGAAGGTAAGTGTAACAGGCTACATCGAAGCAGAAGATGTTCTAAAAGCCGCTAAAAGGACCGGCCTAACGGTGCATTTATGGAAGTTTGTATCATACAATTTAGTACGTGAGCCATATCATGCCAAGCTGTATGATAAGAAGGCTCCTATTGGATTTGTAAGGAGGCCTGACCCTCCTGGAAATCCCGAAAATATTAAGCATGATGAGGCCTACTTGACTATGTTCAATGATGATAACACAGACGTTTGTTCCATCATGTAACGTACCCCTACGGCCTACGTATGTTAATTTAGTACTACTGTTTTGTGTGTGCTCTTATTTTTCCCAAAAATGTTTTAGGTACTACTGCAATGTAAAGTGTAAAATATTAGTTCGTATGAAAATGTTCTTGTAAGTGTGGATCAAGTTGTTCATTTTCATGTATACAATGATGTACAAAGGAAGTATACAATAATGAAGTTGACGTAAGTTACAAATAATTTCCGAGCAAATTAATTATCATTCATTTTAGCACCCAGTGAAACATAGCTTGGGTTGCCAGCTCCGTTTGGTTGCATGGAAAAATGGGTGAAAAGAAAATTTGATATAAAATTTAATTTTTTTTAAGTGTGTTTGATTGAATTATGGAGAATGAAAAAATAACAAATGAAAAAATATAAACTTTTCCTCTTTTCACGCATCCAAATGGAGGAAAATAAAATAACCAAAAGTGGAAAGATAAGTGTCTTAACCGCTGAATATTAAAAAACTCAGTTCATAAAGGGGATATAAGGATATACGCAGTGTTGTGACCAGTGGCGGAACCAGGACGAAATATTCGCCGGGGCTCAAAAGCTTATAAATTTAGCGGGGGCTCAAATAATTTTTTTAGCGGGGGCTCAAATAATTTTTTTAGCCGAGGATCTAATAATTTTTTCAGCCGGGGCTCAAATAATTACTTTACCCGGGGCTCCAAATCGAATTATGATAAATTATACCTAGTAAAAAAAAAAAAAAATTCCTCGCCGGGGCTCCAGCCCCCCTTCGCCCCCCCTGGTTCCGCCACTGGTTGTGACACTCGACTCAAGGGTGACCTGATGTGGTCACAAGCTGGAGGTTATTAGGGTCGGCCTGGATTGATTCCAAATCAATGTATAAATGATGTTTAGATTAAAAATATAAAACAAAAAATAACTTTCTTACATAAAATATACTAATTCGAAATTTTGAGTGAGTATTTAGAATTGAGAGTTTAGGTATTAGTGTTTAGGAATTATGGTTCAAATATCACCTCTTGATATACTTATTCAGAACCTCTGAACCAATCCATATTAATAACCGAATCAACCTGTTGGACCAGCAAATTTTAATAACATTGGATAGGTAAAGGTCAACGAAGATAAATACATCAATGTGAGACGGAAGGTCGTCCGTTGATTTTTATAAATTCAACGGTTAATATTGAAAATCATCAATCTCTAACCGCCTCGTGTTTTTTGCTAATTCAATTTAATTATGATTAAAAATCAAATTTATCTCTAACGGACGATCTGGGTTGATCAACTACTAGATTAATTTAAATCAATAGTTGAGATTAAATTATTTGGAAGATAATATTGATCCTCTTTATGTGCCTATTGGATATTAGCACATTATAGTTGATACAACAAGCATTCTCTAATGAGGTTCACCATATGGGCTCAGTTCTCTAATCTTCCTACTGCTGTTATGGATTTGGAAATAATGAGGCTGGCTATTGATTTTGCAAGGGTGGTGGAGGTTCGTAGTCATTCTGCTCTCATGGAGAATGGGTTACTTAGACAACGTTTTGTCAGGGCTAAGTTGGAGTTTCATATTAATGACCCTTTGTTGGAAAGGTTTACGTTGAAGAGGCGATCAAGGCATTCGTTAAAAATTTCGGTCAAGTATGAGCGAGTTCCTAATATGTGTAGCCGTTGTGGTCGTGTTACTCATACAAAGAATTCTTGCACTGTTTCAGATGAGGATATTCGTCGCTCGGGTTACATACATGCTGAGAATGTTGAGGATACTGGCCATGGCCCTAACTCATGGCGACACTCTAAGGACTCCATGCAAACAAGTAAGGAGTTTAATGTTGTTTCAACGTTGGCAATGTCTACTGTTCCTCAGGCGGCCATGCAAATAATTCCGGTGAGTTCGAATGTCATGATGGATGGGTTGACACGTGGTGGCTCGCTTCCGATTTACAGTTGTAATTCGGTGGATAATTGCGTTCCATTTGGTTTGCCAGAGGGTCTTCCTAATCTTGGTAACGTGGCAAGCATGCAGGATAAGGAAGTGGGTGATGGTCTTGGGCTCATTAGAGGTAAAGCTGTTGACTCTTTTGGGCCGTCTACTTTGGTTGGCCCACCTTTCGAGCCATTTGGGGAGATTGGGCTTTCTGATATTCCGGCTCCAGTCAATACTGTTTGCCCTGTGTCGTCTGCTCGGAAAAGAAAAGGCATCTGGCATCAAGGTGGATCTGATTCTCGCAATCTCCGTCGAAGCTTTCATTCTGCTTTCCAAGTTTATCCCCAGTCCAGAGTTGGGGTTATGCTTGGCTCGGAAGATTTCACGAACCCAGTCGGGAACGATGCAGAGAGTAATGTTTTCCTTCCAATTGACTCTAATCTCAATGATGGAGATTTGTTTCAGATATACCAGAATCGGGTGGTTGTGAGTGGTGATGATAGACAGCGAGATCTTTCGATTAGAATCAGGGAGCCTATTGTTCCGTCTTTGATGTCTTCTGGCTCTAGCTCTTCATCTTCTGCTCCGTTAAGTTCTCGGGGAGGCAAAGTCAGGCCAAAAATGACTGCCAAGGGTGAAGCAAGTAAGATGATTACTAGCTCAACTGAGGAAACAGAAGGTGTGTGTTTTGGATCGGCGGAGGCTGTTGATCAGCCCCGCCGTAGTCAATGAAGCTCTTGTGTTGGAACTGCCGTGGTATGGGGAATCCACGTGCAGTTCGGAGCCTGGCAGACGTGATGAAGTCTGCTAATCCCCAAGTGGTTGGGCTTTTGGAGTCAAAGCTCAATCGGTCAAAGTGTGAGGTTCTTCGGTGTAAGCTAGGGTTCTATGGTTGCTTTTCGGTTCCAAGTGTGGGGCGTTCTGGTGGTTTGTTGTTGTTTTGGAAAAGAGGTACGGAAGTTTCAATTTTGAATTATTCCCATTTTCATATATCCTGTGTGATTCAGCTATCGCAATCGGTCGAAATCTTGTTTACCATTTTTTACGGTCATCCATGTAATTCCTTTCGTTACAAAAGTTGGGATTTACTGAAACGGTTATCGGTTATGACAAATCTACCGTGGCTTGTTATGGGAGATTTTAATGAGGTCACTTGTTTGAAGGATTTATCATCTGTTGCTAAATGGCGTTATAGAAGTATGGACCAGTTTCGAGAAGCTGTTTTGGATTCTGGTTTAATGGAAATTCCTTTTGCAGGTTCTCCATACACCTATTCGAATAAAAGAATGAGGGAGCATGAATTCAAAGCAAGATTGGACAGAGGGCTGATGAATAAGTCTTTTCAAAGGTTATTTCCAAATCTTAAGGTAATTCATGAATTCTCCTTAACATCTGACCATTGTCCAATTTCTGCTGTGTTAAGAATTGATAAATTTGGTTGCAAGCGTCCATTTAGATTTGAGGCAATGTGGCTGTGTAAAAATGACTTTAGACATAGAGTTAGTGAATGGTGGAATTCTTCTGCTGGGAATCCGTTGTTTAAGTACTCTGACGTTCTTGCACAGTTAGAAAAGTCTTTGGTTAGATGGAATAGAGCTGAATTTGGGAATGTTACCAAATGCTTATCTGATTTGAAGCTGAAAATTCAAAATTGTCGTAATCAGGAAAGAACGGAGGCTGTTGTTGCTGAGGAGCGTCGGCTTCTTGCTGAGGCTGATGAGTGGAAACACAGAGAGGAGATTATGTGGAGACAACGGTCTCGAGTACAATGGTTAATGGAAGGTGATAGAAACACTAGATTCTTTCATGCAAAAGCTTCGTCTCGGTTTAAGTCTAATAAAATATCTTGTTTGCGAGACAGTTCGGGAATTATTACTGATGATCCGGGAACAATTATGAATATTGCCTCTGGTTATTTTTCGAACATATTTTCTTCATCCTTAGTGGGTCACTGTATTGATTGGGATAGAGAGCTTGAGCTTATTCCATGTGTTGTTTCGGATGCTGATAATGATTCTCTTACTGCAGAAGTCACTGCTGAGGAGGTTAGAGCAGCGCTATTTCAACTTAATCCTCATAAAGCTCCAGGTCTGGATAGTTTCTCCTCCTTGTTCTTTCAAAAATTCTGGGATATTATTAATCCTATTTTTGTTAGTTCTGCTCTTAAATTCTTGAATCAAGGAGTTTGGGATGCTAAGTGTAATGAGACTGTTATTACGCTAATTCCAAAAATTAAAAATGCTCAACAAATGCAGGATTTCAGACCCATCAGTCTCTGTGGAGTTATGTCAAAAGTTGTTGCCAAAGTTTTGGTTAACAGATTGCAAGGTATTCTTCTGAAAATTATTTCTCCTGAACAATCTGCGTTTGTTAAGGGTAGGTGTATAACAGACAATTACATTATTGCGCATGAGATGGCTCATTATGTTAAAAATGTTTATAGACTAAAAATGTTTATAGACAAAAATCTGTCTGGGGCTACCTTAAGCTAGATATTTCTAAGGCGTACGATAGGATTGAGTGGCAGTTTTTGCATCAAATGCTTTTAAAGATGGGATTTCATAGGGACTGGGTTCGTAAGGTGATGACTCTTGTAACTTCAGTTTCTTATAAAATTAGGATTAATGGGTCTTTGTCTGAGTCTGTTCTTCCGAAAAGGGGCTTACGACAAGGTGATCCGTTGTCTCCCTATTTGTTTATTATCTGTGCAGAGTGGCTGAGTTATAAGATTAGGTCTTTGGTATCCTTAAATTTGATTAAGGGTATTAGGATCTGTCGTTCAGCACCATTGATTTCCCATCTATTTTTTGCGGATGATAGTATTTTGTTCTTTAAAATCAATCGTGATGCGTGTTCAGTAATCAAGTCAATGTTGGAAAGATATGAAATGCTTTCAGGTCAGAAAGTTAATTATGAGAAGTCCAACCTTGTTGTTAGCAAAAATGTTACAGAGGACATGCGTAGAGAGTGTCTGAATATTTTAGGGGTCTCTTACAGTGTTAATCTTAAAAAATATTTAGGCTTTCCGCTTGTGCTTAATAGATCTTCAACTTCTAGTTTCAGTGAAATTGTTGATAAATTTTGGAAGAAACTGAATAGTTGGAATCTTAGGAAACTCTCTATAGGGGGCAAAGAGGTTCTCATTAAGTCAGTGTTATTAGCGATTCCTCAATATGTGATGTCTTGTTTATTGCTGCCTGAGGCTGTGTTGAAGAAGTTAATGGTGATGATTAGGAAATTTTGGTGGAATAGTTCTCTTAAGGGCATGGTAGTTATTGGATTAAGAATGATATTCTTTATGTCCCTAAGGATCAAGGTGGTATGAATTTTCGAGATTTGAAAATTTGTAATTTGGCTTTTATTGCTAAACAAGTGGGGAAGTTGCTTAGGGAACCTAATTCCGTATTGGCTGCTTTGATGAAAGCAAAGTATTTTCGGCATTGTGATATTTTTTCTGCTCCTATTGGTTACAGACCGTCAGCTGTTTGGAGAGGGATTCGGAAAGTGGCAGCTTTAATAAGAGAGGCTTTCGAGGTGGAGGATCAGACTCATGCGTTTAAATGGAAGGGCACTAATGATGGGTATGTGACTGTGAAGTCAGCATATGATTTTATTAATGTTCAAATGTTGCATAATGCTGATTTGCCATCCTGTTCTGCTGACCATCATATGAAATCGTTTTGGAAACGTTTTTGGAAAGTTAATCTTCCATCAAAAATTAAAATCTTTGCTTGGAGATTATTTCATAATGTTTGCCTATTGTAGTTCTTTGGCGGCTAGAGATCGTACTGCTCATCATGCTTGTTTTTTGTGTGGTATCGTTTGGAAACATACAATCATTTATTTTTAGAATGTTGGTGGTCTAAAGCTTTATGGAATATGTTGGGAGTATCTTCTACTGTCTTTGGTCCATCATTTGCTTGTCCAGCTGACTGGTTGTATGCCTGGTCTCATCAAATGTCAGATGATTGGTTCTGCAAATGTCTGATTACGATCTGGTTTATTTGGTTTAACAGGAATTTAGTTTGTCATGGAAATAAATCTTTGGATGTGCAGAATGTGGTGTTTAAGATATGCAATTTGTTCGCTTTTTACTTTCGACGGACTGTTGCTTCACTGTTTTCTTATTCTGACCAGATATCATCTTTGGTCTGGATTCCTCCTCCATTGGGTGTGGTTAAAATCAATGTTGATGCTGCGTGGTTCAAGCAGGATTTGAAAGCGGGCTTGAGTTGTGTTGCTAGGGATGCAGATGGTATCGTTTTGGCTGTGAATATGCAAGTTATTTATGATGTAAATTCTGTAGTAGGAGCTGAAAGCAGAGCGCTTCTTTTGGGTATCCGATTAGCGCATCGTATGGGCTTTTCTAAAGTTGTATTTGAGACTGATAGTGCCGCTGTGTATGATATGGTTTCGTGTTACGGTAGAGTTCATGTTGCTGATCATGTATGGACTCATGAAATTTGGCGGCTTATGAATGCAAATAAAGACTGGCTGATTATGCTTATTAGGCGAGAGGCTAATGCTTTTGCTGATTCTATTGCTAAACATTCTCTGCATGAGTCAGCTTCATGGAGCAACTTGACTAGCTGTCCTATTGTTATTTCCTCTGTTTTGTCAAGTTCTTAAGTCCTCTGCTCTATTTGTCCAGTCTTGTATCAAAAAAAAAAATGGAAATTGCTGAAAATGGAAACCATAAGTTTGATGAGTTGACAAGCAATGGAAATTCAACTATGAATGTTTTAGATTTAAAGCACGTTATGTGGACTCCAACAAGCCTCCCAGGCTTGCAACTTCAAGCCGAGTTTATCAAAACCAAACATTCCGATAGGAGGGAGGCTCATACCGGATATTGGTGGCAGAGTGATCAGATGGTTAGCAAGTCTTCAGCATCCTCATCATCGGACGACTCGAACTACCTTTCGAGTGGGCATAAGATGATGTTTCAATATTATGGACTCGGTTATAATATGTGACCGCAAATGAAAGACATATCTCTAATGTTATGGTTTGTGAAGTTCTTGATTGTGATTTCACCTTATGGAACATTTAATGTATTAATAAAGTAATTTGCCCTACGGACAAAATAATATCATGCTTATGAATTTCATGACTCCTGATACATTTTGTTTTTTTCACTTTTGTTTATCTTACATGCAAAAGGAGTGTAGCGGTCTATCGATCAGCTACTATGTTGCCAGAGATCGATGGTTCAAGTCCTTCCTGAGCGCATCTCCATCTTGAATGAGATTGTCAAATCTTTGAGCGAGGTATGAATAATAGGGATGCACAAAATGCACTCATACCGGACCGGTAACGGGTTGGTCCTCGGGTCATATATTTGAAAATTCCGGGTTTCGGACCGGTTTGGACCGGATTATTTATAAAGTTAAATAAAAAATATATTTTAAATAAAAGAAAATAAATCCTAATCCTAGAATCAAACCCATGACTTGATTATTATTAATCCAACTTCATACCACTAGGCTAATAAGGCTTCTTTGTTTATTTCTTATATAGATAATATATAATATTAATATTATATTTAAAATTTGAATATAAAGAAAAAATAGAAATCGGGTTTTTCGGTCGGACTCGGGACCAGACCGGATGTAACCCGTACCGAAACTATTCGGTACGGTCCGGTCCTCAGTCCAATATTTCATAAAATTTCGACCTAATCTGGTCAGGTCCGGTCGGACCGGATGTGCATCCCTAATGAATAATTCTAAAAAAAGTTATATCTTACGTAATTTTTGTATATTAAACCAACGTAATTTTATTACGAATTTATTAATTTGAATTTTAGTAAAATTATTTAATTGTATGTTTACCATGTAGCTTTAAATCGCATCTGAATCATTGAGGTAATATAATTTCAACCAGCTCAGATTAGAATTTGATAATGTATCAATGAAAAAGGGTAACATCTGTGAATTTTACTTAGGAATATTTCAGCAATTAAGGATCTGAAAGTCAACAAATGGTGAGAGTGACCAACACCTTCGAACATGCTTGCCACCACCAATTCGCCAAAATACATTACAAATCATCTAATTCTTCAGTTACAGGAATAATCAGGAGAAGCACAGAATAATGAAAGCTCATTATTCCTTGATCATCATTTCTACATGTCTCCTCTCCTTGATCACTTTTGCAACCTCCAAAACCAGCCATCGTCGGCATCCTACCAACAGACCTTCTAACATTCAGGCACAATTTCTTGCTGCCCATAATGCAGCCCGAGCAAGCCTTCGGGTAGGCCTCAAGCCTCTAGTCTGGGACCCCAAGCTAGCTCAATTTGCTCAAAGCTACGCTAACACACGGAAAAGGGACTGTGCACTGAGGCATTCAACTGATATGAGATTTGGGGAGAACCTTTTCTGGGGCAGTGGGTCACATTGGGCACCAGGGAAGGCTGTGGGTCACTGGTTTGCAGAAAAGCAATGGTATAGGTATATTGACATGTCATGTGCTCAGGGTAAGAAGTGCGGACATTATACACAGATTGTCTGGAGAACTACGCAGAGAATTGGGTGTGCTAATGTGGTGTGCGATGGGGGCAAGGGTGTGTTTATCAACTGCAACTATGATCCTCCGGGTAATTTTGTTGGAGAGAGGCCTTACTGAGTCCTTTCTTTATCTCAAGGCCGACACTATATGCTCACCCTGGAGGGACAATAATTTTGACTTCTCAAATTCGGTTCTGTCCGGATCCCTCTGACAAAGCGCAGAATATTATTCTTACCTATACTAAGAGAAAAAATATATTCAATTCTTTTTGAGAAAACTAAAAAAAATTCACTTCATGTAAACTTGACATTGTTGTATATTTATGGCACTGTAAAGTGTAAACTAAACTGTAAAGTCAAAGTCACCTATGGGGAATGAAGACATGCCAGTTGTCACGAACTATTGGAGGTCTCCGGACATTCCTCGTGCCACTCCACTCAATGGACATACAAAGCAACACATCTACCAGTAGCAGCAATACTTCTCTTCTTTGCACTGACCACCTCTGACTGAACTGCATCAATTCCCCCAATAGACATTATCATCCAACTTGAACCTCATTTCAAGAAATTAGTTAATTACCTTAAGCCCAACTGCGACCTGTGATCCACCCACCTGACGCATACCTGTTTCCACTTCTAGCTGACACAAGTACCAGAAAAAGCATAAAACTATTCATTAATGACCAAAACCACAAAGTATCAAGACATGAAAGGAGGGACGTATACACATATAAATAAACCACTGAATATTGATTTCCCCATGTTTCAGAATGCAGTGGCTCTCAGTGAAACAAGCCGCTAGATTTTTCGACAGACATGTTCTTTCAATTGCTTGCAATCTTGCATCTAGACTCTCATTACTTAAAGCAGCAGCTGCTACGTCTGCCAACCGATCACCAACCGATCACCTTACATCCTCGCACCGAAACTCTTACTTTTGTTTCTACAACAATGTCTCTTCGCACCAAAACTCTTGCTTTTCTTTCTCACAACAATATCATCCTTCTCCTCATCAGAGCATCCGCACCGTGCACTTGCTATTTTCGGTTAGAAGATATCCTCTGAAAAAACTTTGTTTTTACTATTCACAGCATTTTCTGGATTTTTGCGCACTCATACATCCCATATGAAAATTTTCTATTACTATTCATAATATATAAAAAAAGTTAAATAATTTTTTTCACTCGTTTGTTTGTGTTTGAATTATTGATCAATAATTGAACAAGATTTCATTGTAATTTGTTTTTCAAATTACAATCAGACACGTGTTTGAAGAGATAAAATTTTCAAAATCATGATAATAATAAAATTAATATAATTAAATGAATTTGAAGTAACATAACCTAAAATAAATATAATCAAATTATAAAGTTGAAAATTATATTACTTAAATTAAAATACACATTAATTAAATTGAAATTACATTAATTAATTTTGGATTAATTAACTAATATTGGGCTAATTATCTAATATTAAACCTAAATGTCCATCGGAGCACGTTCCCTCAGAAGTGCTGGAAGAGAACGGCTGAGAGAACGAGCAGCCGACATCCCCATCCCATTCGAATGTTGCACAGATTGAAGGCTTAGAAAGTTCCACAATTAGAGGGGAACGTTCTGTATTCCATCTGTGGTGCAGATGCTCTCAGTCCCTTCACTTTTCTTCTTCCTTTTTATCCCCACACTGCTGTCATTGCCTCTTCGGCAATCCCTAGCCTTCCACGCATTCTTCTTCCTAAACAAATATTTATCGAATTTCCACAATGGACTGCTTGTAGGGATGTCCATTAGGCCCTAAAGCCCTAAAGCCTTAAAAAAGCCTTAAGGCCCGGCCCGGTCCAAGCCCGGCCCGGCCCGAACCTAAGGCCGAAAAAAGCCCGAGCTCGAACGTCCCGGGCCGGGCTAGGGCTTGAAATCCGAAGCCCGCTCGGCCCGAAAAGCCCGGCCCAATGCTAGGCCCGAAAAAGCCCGATCAAAAATAATAATTTTTAAATAAATATATTACTTTCAAATTTAAAGTATATGATATTTATATCATTTATATAACATCACAAGAACTTACAATGATATACAAACATTTTATATCTATTCTAAACGCATATAAAATTGTTTAAGTTCGTTACGTTACAAGTAAATTCAAAATCTAGACTATTCGTTGAACACATTATTTAAATCTATTGGTATAAAATTATTTATAATTAAATTGAAATTAGGTTCGGTCAAATCTGGTCAAATCTGGTCAAAGCCCGGTCAAACCCTAAAGTCAAAGGGCCTAGAGAAGCCCGTGGGCCTTACAATTTTAATGAGGCCCGGCCCGAAATTTTTAAAAAGGCCCGAATATTTAGGGCCGGGCTTGGGCCTTACGATTTAGGGTTAGGGCCGGCCCGGCCCATTGGACATCCCTAACTGCTTGAATCAATCACAGTCACCTCCGTCCTCAAAATCCCACCAATTTATATTCCTCCGACTTCCTCCTCTTCCGCTTCGATTCCGGATTCCAATCATCAACCTAAACGACCCTGCCGCCTTGAACTATGCGTATCTAGGGGTTTTTTTACTTCCTAGGCGCCTTGAAATTCGAGCTCCGAGCAATACCGCGTCAGTCGCTGAAGAGGTCGGAGAGCATGTTCGCGATTCTGGGCGAAAACGTCATCATTTTCCGGTATCGAAGCTCGTCGTTTGACTTGATCATTTGATTCTGTGGTCGTTGTTGAAAATCTACATTAATTTAAATTAATATCAAGAGTTATCGAGTATGTTAACGAGCAGAGGAATGCGTGACAAATCTAAATATTTATACAAATTCAAGAGTTCTTGTTATTACGCGATTTAATGGACTTCGTATGAATTCTTTATATATAAGAGTAGGTGCTTGCTGGGGCAGGGCACTCTTCATTCTTCATTCGAAACTAATGAATGTCGGGTTTCTGCCTTGTTATCAAAAAGGGAGTTGGGTAAAGCAAACTCCCTCCTTGGACGAGCACGGGGCTTAGTCAAGTATAACCGGGTTGCGCTGCTTGATGCTCCGATAGAAAACAAATCAGTGGGGCCATGCCGGTACGACTGAATATGCGTTAGAAAGGTCAATCCCTCCCCTAAAAAAATCAGGCCGAACTTCTAACAGCCCGCCCACTTCCATAGAACAATATCGTGGCAACGTAGACGTAAGTGGTCATATTGGATCCTTGGGAACCATCACAAGTACGTATCGGCCTATATTTGAACGAGGTTGTATCAATTGGATCTATCTAATTTGGTAGACTCGTGGTCCCCTCTTGCACCCGTTGATTGCATTTTTTGGATGCACTAGATTGTGCCACGTAGTTGCCTTTCTCATGTGCACATCACGTGTGCATCACGTGCACGTGCATCATTAATGCGCTGGCACAATCTGGTGCGTCCAAAAAATGCAATCAACAGGTGCAAGAGGGGATCCACGAGTCCACCAAATTGGATGGATCCACATGATACATTTCCTACATAATCATTCAGCTTTGGTAGTAAACAACATAATTTGAATTCATTTCAAGAGATTTCGAAGTATGTTAACAAGTACAAGAATGCGTGATCAACACAAATATTAATACGACTTCAAGGGTTCTCATTATTTTGTTAATTTAAATGGATTTTGTATAATATCGTTTACAATAGTTGGTCATTAAGTAAAGTCTTTGATAGTGAACAATATTGATTTGAATTCATTTAAAGAGTTCTCAAGCATGTTAATGAGTACGCGACGAACCCTGAGACGCATACAAGCTCAGGGTTTTTCGTTCCTTTGCTTGTTTAAATATGTTTCGTATGAATTTAATTACATTAATTGCTCATCAAGGAAAGTATTTGGTACTAGTAAAAATATCATTTGAATTTCTTTTCCGAGATTCTGAGTATGTTAACAAGTACTAGAATATGTGACATTATTTGCACAATAAGAAAAGTCCTTGGTAGTAAACAATATTGATTTGAATACATTTCATGAGATTCTGAGTATGTTAACAAGTACAAGAATGCGTGACATACCTAAATACTCATACAAACTTAGGGTCTCTCGTTACTTTGTTGGGTTAAATGAGTTTCATATGAATTCGTTTACATCATTTGCTCATTAAGCAAATCTTTGGTACTGAAAATTATTGATTTGGATTCATTTCAAGAGTTCTCGAGTTTATTAACAAACAAATGAATGCATGACAACCAAAATACTCATGCAAATTCAGAATTTCTAGTTACTTAAAAGGTTTTAATGGACTTCTTATGAAAGCTTACTCTTTGATAGTTAACAACATAATTCGAATTCATTTCAAGAGATTTTGAAGTACGAACGATTATCCATTTAAACTAAAATGTACAAACTTTACTTAATTAATGAGCAAATAATGTATAAAATAAATGAGTTTTTTAGCGAAAACCACCCGCCCATTAGGGCAATTTAAGACAAACCACCCCTTCAACTTTTTTTTAAAATAACCACCCCTTAATTGTAACGGTACTCAATCATGCCACCCCTTGCACTGTTCCGGCGTTGACAATCATTAAACCCGCCGTTGACTCATCTGAATTTTAATTAAATTTCAAAATAAATCTTAATTAAATTAATTAATTACTAATCTAATCACATCATCCATCTAAAAGACAATTTCTAAAAAACAGAACCGTGCAATATTATATTTTAATTTTTATAATTACATGTTTATGTTCAACTAAATATTTTAAAATAATTATTATTTGTATATCGTTGGGAATGTAGCCAAATCAGTTTTATAATTATAAATTTTAAAATCTTATTAACATTATATTCCGAATTATATTTTATTCCGAAATAATATGAATTAATTTAAATTTGGTTGATGTTAAATTATTTTATTTTTTATTACTGTAATATTTTTAGCTTAGTTTATTTAATTTATTAATATTTTTTGTTTTATTTAATAATATAATTTTTTATTTATATATAATAATTATAATTGTCATAATTTTGGACCATAACCGAACCATACCACAATTTAAAACTTATCAATTAATATAAATTTTGATTGATATTAAATTATTTATTTTATATTATTATAAAAATTTATCTTAGTTTATTTTATTTTATTAATATTTTTTATTTTAATAATATAATATGATTAGATTAGTAATTAATTAATTTAATTAAGATTTATTTTGAAATTTAATTAAAATTCAGATGACTCAACGGCGGGTTTAATGATAGTCAACGCCGGAACAGTGCAAGGGGTGGCATGATTGAGTACCGTTACAATTAAGGGGTGGTTATTTTAAAAAAAAAATTGGAGGGTGGTTTGTCTCAAATTGCCATATTGAGTAGGTGGTTTTCGCTAAAAACCCAAAATAAATTAAAATTACTTTTAGTTCAATTCCAATCACTACCGGGATCCAGATCCGATGGTGCCATTTTTGGTGCAGCCATATGCTGCAAGTCTCAAAACGACATAATTTTGGGTGTTTTTTAAGCAAAATTGTGTAGTTTAATCTAAAACACTATATTTACAAACTGACCCCGTCGTCAAAACGACGTCGTTTTAGGGATGAAACTACGTCGTTTTGTCTCGCAGTTTTTGGCTTAGCATTACTGGAACTCATTCCTCACTACCGAGTCTCAATCAGTACAACTGAACAGAAGGAAAATCACGCGATTCGCCTCCGACCAAACACTACGCATGATCGCCGTCACAAATCCGCTTATCTCCGCCGCAATCTCCTCGCAATCCACATCTTCATCTAACCGGAGTCTCTGTTGTCACACTCCATCGCCTCAGATCGGAATCGGTAGTCTAGGTTTTCGTCGTAACTGTCATTTCGGAGTCGAATCGGTTTATTGGATTGGAGTCCGGAGGAGGAGGATGGAAACGTGGATGAGAGTGGTTGGAGGTTGTTTTAGAGGTGGGAGAGGGAAGGAGGTGGAGATTGAGTCTGTTAGTGGAGGTGAGGAGGTTGTTGATAAGGTTAAAGCGGATTCGAATGTGTACCCTGAGCATCTTGTTGTGATGGTTAATGGACTTGCTGGAAGGTATGAATGAGATTTGAAATGGAGTTGATTTCAGTTACTATGTGAAATGTGGATTGTGATTTTGTAGGATGTAATTTTTATCAGTAACTGGTGGAAAATATGGGGACGGGCATTCGAATATGCTAACTGGTAGCTGAATTGCCTTTTTTGCTGACTGTTTGTCAATCTAATCATACTTAGTTCTAGTATACAATTTCATTTGTGGAATATTGATGAAATGTACATCTGTTTGAGCTTTATGTGCAAGTTTATTGTGAACTCATGAACTCCATCCAATTTTACCTATGTTGGAACATTTATATTTTAGTGCTGCTGACTGGAGATATGCGGCTGAGCAGTTTGTGAAGAAGCTGCCTGATAAAGTGTTTGTACACAGTAAGTTCTGGTTTATGTGATTTCCTATGATAACTGATTTTTTGCTTATAAAATTTGTTCAAGTGTCATTGAGGTTCATTTTTATCTATTCATGCTGAAATAAAAGATGACAAAACAATCTTGTACTTATATAGCTTATGTTCTTTATCAGGGAGTGAGTGCAATTACTCGAAAAAGACTTTTGATGGGGTGGACTTGATGGGAGAGAGGTTAGCTGAAGAGGTATTTTTGTTTCCTGGACTTGTTTGATTTGTGAATCTGAATAAATAGTATTTGTGGAATTTCTTCGTGTACTTATAGTAGGCATTATAAATGAACGTAGGTTTTGAGTATTGTTAGAAGGCGGCCTGAAGTGCAAAAGATATCCTTTGTGGCCCATTCTTTGGGCGGTCTTGTTGCAAGGTATGCTATTGGGAGGTTGTACGAGGCTGTTCCAAATGCCAAAGATCCAGGATATGTTTATTCAAATCACCCGGATCAACTTGCTGGGCAAATTAATACACCTAGAATTGCTGGACTGGAACCTATCAACTTCATAACAGTTGCATCCCCTCATTTAGGTTCTAGAGGGCACAGACAGGTGAGCCTAGCTCATTGGTAGTCGTGTATTGTTTTGGTGTGATAGTAGTCCCCCTTTTTCCACTTACATTAGATGCAGTGAGTAATGTTTTTTTCCTGTCACGTTTTGCATCATTGTAGCTGCCATTTCTCTGTGGTCTTCCATTTTTGGAGAGGAGTGCCTCACAGACTGCTCACTGGCTTGTTGGGAGGACCGGAAAACATCTCTTCCTCACTGACCATGATGATGGGAAGCAACCTCTTCTTCTCAGAATGGTTACAGATTCGGAAGACTTGAGGTTTATGTTAGTATCAGATCGGAAAAATGCTTCCATATATTACTTGATGATCTGACTTATTGCATATGCCTACTGTATACTGCCCACAGATCAGCATTACGGGCATTCAAACGTCGTGTTGCATATGCCAATGTGAACTATGATCGTAGGTGCCTTATGGCTTAATTTTTTACTTCCGGAATCCTGATTCTTACTCTAGGATTTCACGAGTCCTTTATTTTTTCGTTTGCTTACATATTTTGTTTGCCTTGTAATGAAGATGTGGTTGGGTGGAGTACATCTTCCATACGTCGTCGCTATGAACTGCCTAAGGTTACTCACCTTTTTATTATTATCCTCTGTTTTTTAGACCTCCGTCTTGGAACTCATTCTATGATAACTGAGTTATTTTCCATGTATTGCCAGTCCAATCTTTTATTTAAGGATGAAAGGTATCCACATGTTGCATACGTTGAAGGAGAAGCTTCAAAAGACTTACAAGTAATAACAGCTTCTTCAAAGGCTGATCAAACAACGGAGTTGGAAGGTCTGAAACCATTATTGTCTTTGCTAAATATATGATGACATTATCTGCTGCAGTAGTGTCCCTATATATATTTTGTTTTCATTCTGTGCAGAGGAGATGATCAGAGGTCTAACACAAGTACATTGGGACCGCGTTGATGTTAGTTTTCATAAAAGTAGACAACGAATTGTTGCTCATAATACTATTCAGGCAAGTCCATTATTATCTCGGTGAACAAACAATAGACACACTTATCGGTAAAAATGCTCTTAATACATTAAAAAGTGGAATGTTGGCAAATCATGTTATTAGTGTCCTTGAATCCTCCTAAGTCCTACCTGTAGCTTTAGCGATTTATAATTAAAGAAGAAACACACAAGAAACATTTCGATGTCAATATGAATTTTCAGACTAAGATTTTAATCGATATCAAGATGGAATTGCTTTAACAGCCATGCAATGTGACTCAGCTTGTCTATAAATTATGAATTATATTACTTTGTTCACTGACTATTTGTATTTTATGCTTATGTTTTCATTTAAAAGTGTGTCATCCCAAACCAGGATACTTACCACAAGCTTCCTTGTTGTTTTTTTGGTGTAGGTGAAGACCTTCTGGCTGAATTCGGATGGAGTGGATGTGGTATATCATATCATAGACAATTTTCTCCTCTAGCCATTTGTGGAGTGTCAGGCCATAATATACTGAGGTGAGATAAATGACACCTGTTTACCTAATTTAGAGGCTAAAACAGTTGATATATGTCTTCAACTTTGAAATTTAATATGAAAGCACAATTGGCCGCCACCTGTGGACCAGTATCCTTGATTTTCTGAGGATCATCTGCCCCTTTTCATGCGTATAGTTAATTTTCATTGATGTTTCTATTTTACCCAATGTTAATTTAAATTTTTTGTGACTTGAAAACATGAGTGTAAGTAACTTGTCTACCTTATATATTTAGGAACATCTTATGTGTGTGTAACTCTTGGCATACTTGGAAATTCCCAAGTCCATATTAGCCTTGGCTTTTCGCTACTTCGCTCGTATTATTGTGTCAGTGGTTGACTTGATTATACAAACTCAAATCAAAATTTGATTTTGATAAAGATAGGTTAAGATGTTTCTGTTCTCTTTTAAAATTGGCTTGCTAGATCAAGGTCACTTGACTTTCTCATCAGTTGCAATGCCTTGCTGCTTGTTTAACTTAACGATCCTGCACAAATGGTATTGACCAGGTCTATTTGTGAGACTCATTATATACGTTGTGATCGTTATATCACCATGATTCTATTTTAACTTTTAAGTAACAGCGGAGCGTACACCAGCTTACCTGTATTACAATCCGAAGGCAAAGTCGTGCCCCGTCCTGACATATCAGCTGTTGTTATTTGATGTAAAAAATTCAAAAACTTCATTTCTTATATATTATATGAGAAAGCAGTTCCTGTTGTATAGAAATTCGAAGTAATAATGATGCTGGGCTTTACCAAAATGAACTGGATGTCAGTTTCTGCTAGTTTTTGTACAATTCTGGCTAGATGCATTATCTTTGACGTATTTTCCCAAACTGCTGTTATATGTATGTCAGTCACAGCTCTGTCGAACAAAACAGTTTTCTTTTAAAACTTAAAATGTACACTGGTTTGTTTACAGGGTCAATAAGCGTTGTGAAATTACATTGCAGATTATTGAAGAGTGATTCCCTTCAGAGTTCAGACAGCAACTGCTGCTTCTTTACAGTTTTGCACTCAGAAGTAGCTGGGAACCCTAAAATGGAGATTAGATAGTAGGAGATAAAACAAAGTATCAGGTACATTTTTACTTCTACGTCCCACCTGTTAAGTTGGAATTTTGAATTTGATAGATATTTACCATTGTAGCTGCATACCCGTGGGATGTGACTTCCTCGGGTTACTGATTAGTGTCCAATAATCGTCATTCATATACCTTGTCTTGCGAGTATAATTGGACATAGCGGTTCAGTAAATCTTTCAATCAGAAAGTTATCAGGCGTAAGCAATTGATCAACAATATGAATTATTTTTCGGCCTAATATTTAGAAATTATCATAGCGGGTGCTGATTTTAATTGTAAGAATCTGGATGAATAGATACCATGCAGTGGCAGTACATAACAACAGCATCTATTAGTTTTGAGTATCTCTTTAGCTAAGCATTCATTGTTGCCAAAAGGAAAACAACAGATAAGGTAATCACTCCTCTTTTTGTTACTGATAAATTGCAATCAACGGATGCAAAGTGAAATTCACGAGTACATCAAGAAAAAGATAATTCACATGAGCAAAGTTCTATATAACGTACTTACCATTTTTATTTCTAATTGTTTGCATTGAGTTATAAAAATGAATATATTTTCTAATTGAAATATGGCATGTTGATCACGAGCGATGAATGTCATTTATAGCACAAGGAGTAGCGGCCTAGCGGTCAGCCACTCGGTCTCTGTTCGCAGAGGTCAGTGGTTCAAGCCCTCTTGCGTGCATCTTCGCCTTGAGTCTGGGGTCTGTCCAGTCCTTGAGCGATGAATGGAATAAAATTTTTTAAAAAAAAAAAAAAAAAAAAAAAAAAAAAAATGAATGTCATTTATAAATATTATCTATCCTAATGTTAATAAGGAATTAAGGGGATATAAATTTGATAAATTATGTCAAAAATATATGCTCATCAAAATGACATCCCATGCAACATACAAAGTTCAACAAAATTACGTAGTTTTACATATATATTTAAATAAAACTACATTGTTTTCAATTCGCTTTGTTTGGTTGTACGTTACACTGTATTTGAATCCATGCGCTAATCGTCCAGTTTCAAATTTATTTAAATTGTTTGAAATAAATTCGATATAACATTTAATTGTTATGTGGTTTATAATATCCATAAATAATAACTTAGAGTTTTAAATTTTTTAATAACGAAACGCACAATCAATAAAAAAACTCTAGAGGTGTTTTGCTCTATTTTTCGTTCTTATGTGCAACATGAATATTGTTGTACTATGTGAAAATCATGTTTTACACCCGGCCAAAACTTATCTGTAGTTTTCAAAGAGAGACATGAAAGACTGACGATCAAAGAGAAAGAGGGAAGTTTTGCATTTAATTTCTAAGTGTCACTGAAATCCACAGATGGTAATATGGAGACATGTTCAGTTGTCTACCACAAGTCTTCAAGATATCTGCTAGCTAGCATCCAGTTTGAGCGTGTGGGTGTGGCCAACAGCGTGGGCGTGCACATGCAAATGTCCATTTCAGCCGGACACACTTGACTGATTGAAAATAGATATTAATTATTCATGCTGATGGATCTTATCAAGCAGTACTGTTAAATAAAGACTAGTACCAGTAAATTTAAACGCAATGGTCCATTGAGTAATGTTCTTTTGAGATTTTTATTATTGGGTGAGATCCTGAGACTCTCATCATAGCCGTTGATTGGATTTGTTTTTAGGGTCCAGATTGTGCCACGTGGAGGTGAGAGAATAAAAACAGCAATTTCTCTCACCTCTAATTTCGAATTTCTCTCACCTTCACGTGGCACATTCTGGACCCCAAAAGCAAACACAATCAACAGTCATGATGGGGGTCTCAGGATCTCACCTAACAATAAGTGTCTCAAACGAGCATTGCTCATGGTCCATTAGTACGAACTCAATATACATTTTCCATTTAAAGACTTGTCAGCATAGATTATTGGATACGTTTCAAGCCCACGTATGAGGTTCTTGTCGAGTCAAATATGTTAGATTATATTATTAGTCTAGCTTGCACATTTAGTTGTTTCTTGGGAACATTAAGGATCGCATACGATTATGTGAACAAAAGGTTAGCTTGTGAATTAATATGAGTGACCAAGATAAATTTGAACATGTGAATATGTTATACAAACTGAGATTCATAAAATTATATGCCAAGGGTGTGATTTATTAATTGTACCATACGAATAAAGGCATAATCACCCAAAACATTTTAGCTTGGAGATGACAAATATGGAATTTTGAGGGAAAGTTGCATGAAGAGGCTGAGGCACCAACACTATGTGTGCATACTCATATTAGATTTTATTCTTGTGGCTACACTCCAAGGACTGAAGACAAGTTTCGAAGAGTGGCAACTTTGGCTTCAAGCATGGATATGTAACTAGCTGTCCTTTGAAGCAAGGCTCCAATATCATGGCGTTCAGTGCACCGGCCGCCAGGGACAATGAGCTGGAGTTCCTTCAATCTTCTATGAATTACTTTTGGGGAGGGAAACTTGAGAGCTACCCTCTTCTTGCTTCTTTTCATTGCATGGAACTTGACGGGTGACATTAGTTTATGAAGAAAAATCTTGCAAGTTTTTGTAGAGGAAGGGAAGTTAGAGAGAGAATAGAGAGAGGTTGTACAAAGGATATGCATCTCATAGTAGAGGTGGAGCATTCATATATAGATCAAGAAAGTCACACTGGATTTATTGCGCAGCATGCTACGACGTGGTGCGAGAGCTGAGTTGAAAAGTGTTGATAAGCACATCCACCGAATCCAAAATCAATCACATACAGAGCAACTTTCTCACAGGTCATTTGTACAAGTTGTGGCTCGTATATGAAGTTAAATTATCTGACTATAAGGGTTGACGCAATTGACAATTTTTTTATTAAAATAATTTACAACTATCGCGTTGTCATATATTTCGGAACCATCTAATGATGACCTACTGCAACAATGATTATCATCAATGATTTTTGTTAATTAAGTATTTCTAATCTATGCATTTAGTATCTTCATTAGCTCACTTCTTGGATATTCATCAATCTTCAAGTAAACACCTCCTTCATTAAGCATTATCTTTGTCATTCATCAATCGCCATGTAAACAACTCTTCCACGTAACCATCTCCAAGTAAGCCTTCTCTATCTCCACTCATATAACACCACCAAAGCAATTATCCTCCAATGACAAATCTCCATTGCAAGGTGTGATCCAAGGTGTTGAACTTTAAACCTTGAGCATTTATGAAGATGCTTAACCCATTAGGACAGTGGACACCACACCCTAGTGATAACGCAATTGACAATGACTATGTGATTCTTTACTCATTCTATAAACTAGAAATCATGTTTGTGAAAGTGGCTTAAACGCTCCAGGTACTTCATTTACCCTAAAAGTCTTGCTACATTTTGTCGAGTCTCAACGCTTACCCAGGTTTCGTTGGAGTTCTCTGCTGCTCCGGTTGACGACGATTGACTGGACGGGAAGCTTCTGTTATTTCCTGCACAGTCTAGCTTTCGGGTCTGTGCTTACCGTTTTGGGTGCCTGTCAGCTGCATGCATTTCTTTTCGCGAGTTTTTGGTTCTGTTTTGGATTGTTGTGCGTTTGCTTAGGCGGTGTTTGGCGTCGGGTTTTGTTGATTGTGTTTTTGGTCCCGGTATTCGCTGCTTCGTTCTGTTTGGCTTGGCTAGGCTTTGGCCCGGGTTGAAGCTCCTGTTTTTCCGATTTGGCTCAGTTGAGGAGTGTGTCCACTGTCGGTAGGTTGCTCGGGTGGTGTCTGGGTGGGGGATGTGGGTTGGATCGGCGGTGAGTGTTTTCTTTCGGCTGGGTCGGATTTCGGTCGTCTCGTTTCCCGGCTGTTGTGGCGGTTTTGGAGTCCGTTTCTACGGCCTTCTTTCCTGTTTCACTCCGGTGAATCCTCTTGTTTGGTAGGGTGGCCTGTGGGTGGAGATTGGCGGCTGTTGCTGCGTTTGTCGCTGCTCCGCGGCCTGCTTTCTCGTCGCTTAGCTTCTCTGCCATCCTTTCCGCGGATGTGGTTGGCAGCGTTGCTGCTGTGCTGGGTAGGCTGCGGTCGCCGCTCCGCCTGGTCGGTTGAATCGCTGCCGCTTCCACGTTGACGCAGGCTGTTGCGTTGTGTTGTTTGACAAGCTGCCACGTGTCTTCTGTTGGCACATGCCACTTGCCCTGCGATTCCCACGTGTCTGGAGCTTGCAGTAGCTTGGTTCTTGACGTGGCTGCCTTTGGTGTGGACATCTGTCCCATCCTAAGTTTGAAAACTGTTCCCTTATGGTCACGTCCTCTGCTCCTGTGTATTTCTGTTACACGTGTTCCGTAATTCGATTCAGGGACTATTCTGGACGGCTGTGCTCTCAGATACTTTCTCAAATATTCATGCTGGTACTTTTCAATTTTTAATGACGTCTTGGAGCTCCTGTAATTCAGAATGGCCACTCGGTTGGTGCTCATACTCTCGTGCTTCTGTCAAATTTGTTCGTCTATTTTTTTGGTACTGAGGCAAAGTACCTCGTTCACATTACGTTTCAATTACTTTTCTTTTTTTGTGTTCGAGGTCTCCATTCGCTAGTCGATTGGAATTAAGTCCTCTGTTATGTACCTCCTGAGTCTTTGTACTTGTTTCATCAAAAAAAAATGCTTACCCAGGCTTGAAAAGATAAAAATATCCTTTAATTTTGACGTAGAGAATATTAACATTTGAGGGCTACTTAGTACTCCCCGTCCCTAATAATAATGAACATGTGAAATTAGACACGTTAATTAAGAAATTATGAAAATGTGAATATGAGAATATAATAAATGAACAAAGAAAAGTGTTGTGAGAGAAAATTTGAATAAAAAGAATAATTTGATTGATAATATATAAATGATAAAAGAAGTTGAAAATAGGATAATAATGATATGAGAGAAATTAATGTGAGAAGAAAATGAGAATGTTCATTTATATATAAAACATGAAGTATATTTTGGGACACTCAAAATGAAAACGTGCACTATAATATTGAAAATAGAAAGTAATTTTTTTGAAATGACCACAATACACTTGATGTCTATGGTATTGAGTAGGGGTGTCCAAACGGCCCGCCGGCCCGAAAATCCGGTAAAAGCCCGGTGGCCTGGCCCTGTAAAAGCCCGACCCGGCCTGCTAGTCGGCCGGGTCGGGCCCGAGCCCGATGACTTAGGGCCGGGCTCAGGCTTGTCCTTTCAAGTCCGCTCGGCCCGAAAGCCCGAAAGCCCGGCCCGAACAAAAGCCCGAAAAACTATACGATTTATAAATATTAGTGTCGAATTCGTATAATTTGAAATATATATTGTTTGATTTTGAGTACGACAACATACAATAATATATGTATATGAAATATCAAGTCTAGTTTTAATTTAAATGAAAGATATGACTATAATAAAAATTAAGCTTGAAATATTAATTCTAATACATGCTAATTTTTTATTTTTCAAAATAATATAAAATGAAGGCATATGTTTAATGTATAATTAAATATAAAATATCTGATATGTGTAAACAATATTTTAGGCGTGTGAATTATGACTTCAAAATAACTTTCAACTCAAAATCTTGTCTTTAAAAAATTATGCGATATAATGAATTATTAAAAATAAAATTTAAATTATTTAATGAAAAGCCCGTAAAAAGCCTGATCCGGCCCGGTCAAGCCCTAAGTCAACGGGTTTTTCAAAGCCCGTGGGCTTTCGAATTTTTGAAAAGCCCGGCCCGGCCCAAATTTTTCAAAAAGCCCGAATATTTTCTAAGTTTTAGGGCCCGGGCTTGGCATTTTAGGGTGAGGCCCGGCCCGGCCCGATAGACACCCCTAGTATTGAGGTGAAACGAAGAGGCCGTTACTTAAAAATAACAGGCAAGTACATTTAGAATTTCTCTTTTCCTAAATATCAATATATAGTCATCTATTACGACTGAGTTATATATACAGAGATTGTATCATGTGGATTCATCCTTTTATGTGGACTCGTGAACCCCACTTTGTATCCGTTGATTGCATGTTATATACTAATAAACGAGATAATGTCAACCATAAATAAGACATGTGAGTTGCACATGTTTTGCACGTGACAAGTGTAATGACATGGTGCAATCTCATGCATTGATAAAATGCAATCAACATATGCAAATTAGGGTTCACGAATCTACTAAAATAGTAGAATCCACATAATACAATATTATATAAATGTACGTGGAAGTGTCTTAGATTATGAGTGAAAATGCGTGTGGGACGGGAAGGAGATGTTTGCTTTGGTTTCAAAAGAGCCAATATATATGTACTTTTTAGTGTCGGCAACATGCAAAACAACAAAGAATAGCACAGTTACTTCGCTGTGTTTGTCTCTCTGTTGTTGCTATCTGAGGTTCGCTGTTCAATAACTTTGTTGCATCTTTAACATGCATTCTTCATAGACGTGTTTATTTGTAAGGTCAATAACTCAATATTAAGAAAAATAATAAAGAGGTATAAATATGTTCTTTGCCTACTAACCGAATTGGTTCTACTCAGGTAGCAAACACGATAGTTTATTCATCTATTTTTATTAAATATTTATTCATATAACGATAGTGTGGTAATTTACATAGAGATCTTCACTGGAAGAATCACAAATGTATTCAAAGAATTTAAGGAAGAAATGATTAAGGAATTTTAGATGATATGAGATCGATGTCATACTATCTGAAACAAAATTTAAGAAATAAAAAAGAATGAAATCTTCATCTAACAGTAGATTTATGTGACGGATAAGCACACTGCCAGTTATCATAGTCCAATTGTCAAAAATTGATGAAGAATAAGAACATGTAATTTCGACACTTCTTTAAACGCTATGCGGGAAACACATTGTTTAACTTGCACCACATATTCATCACGGACTCGGATCCGTTAATGCACTGCAATTTGCTGCTAGCATAAAAACGATGTCAATTTGATGTTTTTTACTATAACTCTATGTAGTTTTGAGTGAATCCTTTGCTAAAACTACGTAGTTTTGGTTCGCATTAAATAGCTTTAGCTGTCCTAAATGTAATCCATTCATCACACGATTAGATAGATTAGTATATGTATGGTTGAGATTTATCTAAATAAACGGTTGAGATTAAGTTCATGGTTTCTCCAAAATACTTGTTTCGTCTCTTGATCTTAAACTATATTTGCATATTTCTTGAAGCCACGAAAAGCAATAGTTTAAGTGTTGCTTATCTACACATGGTCAATAACAAATACCAAACAAATACCATAATGCATTGATACCCATCATTTATAACGCACTAAAAGCCTCCAAAAGCTTTAGGATCACTACTAGTCCAGCCAAAGCCACTATCTTTCAAAATGGCATCTGCATGCCACCTTAGCATCAGCTTTGTTCTCGTGCGCCAGCACTCTACATTTCTAATAAACTGATCTTTATCGTCTTCACATTCTATTACTCACCAATCTAAATTTAGAATCATCAATCAAAGCACTTATATCAGTAAGTGGGGAGTTTAATTTTATAGGTCGGCATGTTAGCAATGATGATATATGGATCACAACTTATGTTGAGCTAGCAGTTCATTTTCAGGCCACAAACCTGTGCACTCCCAAACTCTCTTAATGTGTCTCTCTGGCCTGTCTCCACATAGAGACACGTTGATTCCACTTAGGAATGAAATCATGCAAGGGCACTAATGATGATAACTTCGATTCCAAACAACAATATAAGCTTTACACTTTTTTGACATTTGTGTATGAAAGTCATATGTCACTTGCTATAAATACCCCCTCATGTAGCCATGTCCAAATCACAAATAAGGGGCTGTTCAGTTGATCTGAGAAGTTTGATACATAGCTATATAATGGCTCATACGAAGGTCATTGCACTTTTGTTAGCTGTGGTGCTGCTTGCAGGGTCAGACAAATGCAAGTGTAGAGTTGCAAGGAAGGATTTAGGCTTGGACCTTGGTGGTTTGGGGATTGGACTAGGTTTAGGTTTGGGATTAGGGGGTGGAAGTGGGTCTGGAGCAGGAGCTGGTGCAGGTTCAGCATCCGGGTCCAGCTCTTCCTCTAGTTCATCTTCTTCAAGTACTTCTTCTGGCGGCGGTGGAGGAGGAGATGCAGGTTCTGAAGCTGGATCGTATGCTGGGTCTCATGCAGGGTCTGGAACTAGGCACAATGGAGGAGGTGGGTACGGAGGTGGGGGTGGAGGAGGCTATGGTGAAGGCGGTGGCGGTGGGGAAGGACGTGGGGAAGGAGTAGGAAGTGGTTATGGGCATGGTGGAGGAGGAGGATATGGTGGAGGAAATTACTGAAGCTCAAGTCATTTCTATGCCTTGTTTGTTTGATGTATGAATAATAAAAGTAGTACAATCTGATGCTGCATGCAGTCCTTTGTCATGCAACGTTGGTTATGTAACTGATAAATCTATTGTTATAGATCACAATGTTGTTGTAATAAACTTCAAAGCGTAAAATCCAATCAAACCTTAAGTAACTCATCCACGTTTCTTGAGGAAGGTTGTTGTTGATAAATTGCAAGCATATACATTGAGTTAATCTCCGTTTGATCCAAAAGTCGATTTACAGACATGATCCGCAATTACTAATCACTTATTCAATTTGAGACAACTCCGTCAACCGACATACTATATTATTCAACCGTTGCGTGAGCGCGTGACGTCAGCATCGGTTTAGCAAGATTAGATTTCTCGCTAAAATATTGACGAATTTACCCTTCTGTTTGAATTATTCTCAGCGTAATTCCCGTATTGCCCCTCTTATGTTGCAGTGTTTTCATCGAATATGGGCCGAATATTTTTATTACTTCAGCCCAGCTGTATTTTGCGACGAAATGTATTATCGTAGCTAAAGGTACGATGAATAACTAACGACAAGTTCCAGTGAAGCGATTTCAACTTCTAAGCGGAAGACGGACTTCGGCAATGGCGGAATCTGACTCAGGTAATCGTCTTCCATGAGCTATAGTATTATATTCTGTTCTTGACTTGATGTGGGTTGTTTGATTTGTTTTGAAAGTTTTGATCTTTCATTTAAATCTGAAAATTTTTGGGTATTAAATGTTTGTATAACCTGGATGAGTTGTCTTGCGGCCTTGATTTTGTAGTATTTTATAGAAATTTTTTTTGATGGTGGGTTTACAATTGAGTACAAGACATTACATATTCATCTAGTACAACTAATACTTTAAACGCACAAACCATCTAGGCACTACCACCAATGAACTTCAATCATCCATCAATATCCAAGCAATGATCATCCATATAGCATCAACTCAACAGCTTCCACGCACAGACGGGAAGAATAAACAGCCTCCACGCACGCAGACGGGAAGAATGAAGCCCCAGAAAATCTGAGGAAAATTAGTGAGGCTAGGATTCGAATCCTGACCCTGAGTTTCCTTTATCAGGTCCCACAACCAACAGAGCACCACTTTATTGGCGAAATTTAGATTTAGGAAAGTTTGAAATCAGAATTGTGATGTGTATGGGTAGTTTGGTAGATTGAAATTGATTCCTGTGTGATTGGTTTTGATGATGATTTTCTTGGCAGAGAGATTTGGATCTGATAAATCAGCAAAGATATTTGTAGCTGGTCACCGTGGTCTGGTTGGATCCGCCATTGTGCGGAAGCTTCAAAGCCTTGGCTTTAGTAATCTGATACTGAAGCCGCATCAAGAGCTGGATCTGACCCGTCAGGCAGATGTTGAGAATTTCTTCGCTGCTGAAAAGCCCCAGTTCGTGATCTTAGCTGCTGCGAAAGTTGGTGGAATTCATGCTAATAATACTTATCCTGCTGATTTTATAGCCATTAATCTTCAGATTCAGACCAATGTGATTGATTCGGCTTATAAGAATGGAGTTAACAAGCTTTTGTTTTTAGGTTCATCTTGTATTTATCCGAAGTTCGCTCCTCAGCCTATACCGGAGGAGGCTTTGTTAACTGGCCCGTTGGAGCTGACTAATGAGTGGTATGCGGTGGCAAAGATAGCTGGAATTAACAATGCCAAAGAGGTTGTGGTGTGGGGGACAGGATCGCCTTTGCGAGTTTCTACACGTGGATGACTTGGCTGATGCTGTCATTTTCTTAATGGAGAATTACAGTGGGTTGGGGCATGTTAATGTCGGAAGCGGTGAAGAAGTCACGATCAAGGAGCTTGCTGAGCTAGTCAAGGAAGTTGTCGGATTCAATGGTGCTCTAGTATGGGATACATCAAAACCCGATGGAACCCCAAGAAAACTCATGGATAGTTCCAAGCTCGCAGGACTTGGTTGGGTGCCAAAGGTTTCGCTTAAAGACGGCCTTATGCATACATACAAATGGTACTTGGAGAATGTGAAGCAATAGTGAATCCAACATTCAACTCCAATATACCATATTGTATGTCACAAATCCTCCTGATGCCATAGCCTTACCCTCTTGACTTGGGCTCAAAGCTGTCATCTGGCACATTTATCTCTTCTTGGTTTATGCAGGAATTCTGCTACTTAAAAAATGTACATTTAGCATTTTTATAAAGATTTTGGTCAACAAAAAAGTTGCCGCAATGGTGATTGTTTTTGCACAGACATCTCAGGAAACCAGGTGAGACTTGGACTGGGAACCAATAATTCACAGCACCACAGATTTAGATAGCACTAAAGGCATTCACATCTCCCAAGAATGACAGCAAAAATTTAAACTCAGAAAAAGCTTGTCAGTTTTTGAAAATTACAGCCTACAGACGACTGCTGGATGGTCAACTGAATCAAGCTTCAAATCAAAAACCAATCTTTTCTGAACCTCATCCTGTTGAGTCTCTAAACCCCAACTTTACCTTACTGTTAAAAATCAATGTTTGCATTCACAATTAAAGACAAAATGGGTGTAAAGAAAAATTGAACTTGCATTTGCATTAGGATAATGTATGAAGCCAGATTTCAATATGTACATTGAGTGAGAGAAATGGATTAAAGATCCAAACTTGATCCATCTCTTGAGGTTAACAGATTGAGCCAGCTGCGCCAATACCACCAACAACAACAACAACAGTAAAAGAAAGCCACAAACCAGTGGCATGAGACACATGTTGAAAACCCATGTCACAGTCTGAGTTTAACACAATGATGCTGCAAGCTTTGAGAGAAGACCATTTTCTGAGCTTCAACTAGAAATGATGAAGAAGAAAGCAGCATTCTTCTGATGATGTCAAAAAATGCTGATGTTGAACAAAGGTTACAGATTCGACAGCTTTGATTTTCTGCCATTTCTAACAAAGTATCACCAACACCATCATCTTCTAGGCAGACAGATTACATTAGAAAAAGAAGAGAAATGTGTTACATGAAAGATTGATGAAAAGCAAGGAAGAGGAAGACATTCATTATATGGACCATGGAGGCTTCTACTTCTTTATCAACTACTAAAATCTCTCTTGTCACAAAAATAAAGAGAAACTCCAAGAAAAGAGAAAGAGGGTGTTTGAGAGAGGGAGCAAAGCTCTACCCAAAATGGTGCTTGCCTTGTGAGTTTGGACATACTATGTATGACACACAACATCATACTCCAGTACACTGTCTCTTTTGAATTTTGCCTTCCATTTATTGCAAAAGCAATAACAGTAGACAATTAGTTATATTCAAATTTAGTATTTATAAAGAAGAAACTACTTTAATGCATTCAAATAGACCCACACAAAGGCAGGGAAGAGCAGGTAGATAGGCTAGATTTGCTCAAGCAAGCAATGTCCTTAACTTTAATAGTTGCTTGCCAAGAATGGGTCCAAAACATTTCCTCATTCCATGGTCCAAGCCAGGTTCAATGTTGTTATGTAGCTTCTTAGCTGACTTGTGTGGAGTTGTAGCAAAAACATCTAGTGTGTGTGGTCTGGCTGTATCTGAGTAACTGTCTATAGTACTCCACAGATTAGACAAAACACAAGAACCAAAGTGTGAAGCTACGTTTCAATTCAATTCAATTCCAGCAGTCCTATATTACAAGTTATAGAAATGTAGCTGTGAAACTTAACAACCTATACTTAGATTTACCTGATGAGATTAAAGTTAATAAATTGTGGTATAATGTTCAAGTCAAGAATGACAGAGATAGTGAGGCATGTAGTTAATTACTCATGAAAATTGGGAAACAAAAAGAACAAAGCAATTTTTGAAAGAAAACAGAGAATGGACACGCCCATTTAAAGACATAGATGTACGTTAACACTGTGGTGGTCCTGTCTTATTAGATTGAGAGAGATGGTGCATGATAAAAGGGGTGAGGTCACACTCACAACAAGAGGCCAGGGCAAACTCAGGATAACAAAATGACAAAGCTGTCAGGGTGTGGACAAGCTGAAACTTATCACTACTAATCTTTTTGATCAAAAAGAATTAAGAATTGTATATTGAACTGAGCTTATAAACGGTCTAAATGACTGTTTTCCTTTGAGCAGAGCTTGATGAATGTGACAGTAAGAATTTTGTTGGTGTATTGATGTTATGGCCAGGCTACCTTGGAGCCTTGCTTTGTGCTTGTCTGCTAATGTTAAAGTCTAAATAGGGGTGTAGAACACGGGAAGGCATTGAGATTTGAATCATGAAGTTACCACAGCGAGAAAAGCAGTTGCGGATCTTCTCCGCTTTGCTCCCCAGGAATAATCAATTTTAACATTCTTTCTTTTCATTCCCAAATAGCCTTGGCATTTTTTAGAACCACATTTGCACTTCACTTCAGGGCCGAATTGAACGAATCTGGCAAGTTTAAATAGAACTTTATCAGAAATTGTGTTTCAGCTGACTATGACAACAACTATATATATGAGCAGATGATGGATTGGTAAGTAAAGTACCTGTAATCATATGTTAACTGCTCCCCAGACTCAATAAATCTACTAGCAAATATACCTACACGCGTTTCACCATCAACTTGCCTGAAAAAAACTCAGCTGAATTTGGTTACTGCAATATTCATGTAAGCATGCCCTATAAAATAAAGGAACTGATCTATGTTGTTTGAACTACACTTCCTAGATCAAGTTAGCACAGACAATAACATCCCGCAGTGAACATTAATAAGTAGATGAAGATGAAAACTGACCATTTCTCTAGCAGACAGTTTGGATCGCAGCTGTGGTTTAAGAATCGAGATGCATTTCCTTTGAAAGTTGCATCAATTGTGAAGTCCTTGCTAATTTCACACATGTAAAAATTTTGAGTCCCTTTGTGCTTCATGTCCCAAAGCCTTTTTTCACATAAAGCATCATCAATAACTACAATAAACAAATTTCATGTTCTTCATCGGAATTCTCCGCAGGTAAAAAATGTATGCCCATGATAAATTCTTAAAACTGAATTTACATAAATCTAAAATGCCTCAATCCCAAATTGGTTCGGTATCAATTTTCAATAACTATAGATGCTTAGGAAATAATTGGTATTGTTCTATGTTTACAGAACAACTAAATGAAGTACAAGAAAGGAACTGACTTTGTTGCACAAATTGTCCAGAAAAAAACACTGACTCAACTTGCTGCAAACTGTTGTTCATGCTTTAAAAAATGAATATACACCAATTTTACCTTCAAAGTTTATTTAAAGCAACCAGTAACAACGAACCATAACACATATCTGGATCGATGGCATTATAACGGCTTCCATCACAGTTCGTGCAGAGTTTAATAGTTATATATTCATATTGGCAGATACTTCTCTTGATATAAACATACAATTGCAGCATATGCATGTTGCTAGAATAATACTAAAATATCAGATTGCATTTTTTGATAATACTACTAATCAGACAAAAGAAACTGAGTGAATTCAATATAAGCATCAAGTGTAGGCATTATATTCAAGACTGTACCTTCCCCAATGTACTCAATTATAAATTCGCCTTTATTGATTGATTCTACTGCTTCCACTCCCCAGCCACAGCGTTCTGTCTACAGGGTACAAACCATGTTTAAGATTTGCCTATGAAAACTATGTTTACAGTCAATCAACTAGGATGATAAACGGCGTCAAGATGATGTAAACATCAGATCTATACAAAGTGCATAAAAAGAAATTATCATTGAAGTCTCACAAACCTGTATAATTTTTATCTTTTTCTCCTTACGAAATGGCCTATTTGTGCAAGCATCAGAACAGTGACAAGCCTTTGAGCAGCTAACATACTGTACTCTGAGAAAATAATTCAAAAACAATTAACCTACTGATATGATTTTAGACAATAAAATATCATCTATGGTTTTAAACAGTTGAGTATCAATAAGCTGTTTAAAGACTTCTGATACCTGCAGACACAATTCTCAGAGCATGTAGGACTGCAGTTTGCACACCCAAGGCCATCATTCACATTATCGCGCTTTTTCTTTACAATGTAAATATCTGTATTTTAGTTAATACCTTTGCATAAGGTAAGATCCAATAAATCAATGCATAAACAATCTTGAACAATAATATATAAATTGGTGGTTTTGCAAAAAGACTGTTGAAGTTTCAGAGAAAATAGCTTGACCCTGCAGAAATTTTAATATGAAGTGTATATATTTTTAATCATAATTATAGAATAGTTTTTCAATAGCACTAAGATCACATTAATTTAGGATACTCTTCTTTATATGTACAAATCGTGGTGGTTCAACTTTGGGCATCTCCTCATCTTTCCACCCAATGTCGATTCTGAATTCTTCTTCAATATAAGGTAAACGTAATCGGAAAAATACTTCCTAAGCCAATAGTAAAACAAAAAATTCATTATTAATAACAAATTTATAACATTAATAAAAAGGCATACATTACTATCTTTGTGAGTAATATAACAGCAGAAAAAAGGAAAAATTAACAAATTCAATGCAAAACATATTTTGATCATGAAAGATACGGCAATAGATACTGCAGGTGTATCTTTGGTAGCCACCAAGAAAAGTGAAATCATAATAGTTAAAATTGAAGAGTATTAAAACACATTGAAATAAGAGTTTTGAGCGAACAGTTAACAACATTAATACTTGAGATGTTGGCAATAAGAATAAACTGACTGTTGATTAGTAGATTTCTCAGATATTTTTCTGTGAATTGGTAATTAGATTCAATGCCACACTAACTAGTATAGACCAACTAATATAAACATAAATAACAAGAAAGTTGTACTAAATTAGAAACATATCAAGGAAACAAAGTAGTTCATAATTCCCCGAATTCTCACATTTGTACTTAGCACATTAACTATCAGAATCTTTCATAAAGATTATTATTCAACTTATATTTCATGAAAAAAATCAAAGATACGACTCACCTCAAAGTTGCTGGCCTCAGTCATGAGCTGCTGTTTCAACAATATGTCAGTCTTTTCACAATTGATAAATGATTATAAATAACAAAGCAGTATCATTATACATTTAATCGTTAATAACAGACTCACACTATATCAATGAGTCAACCACAGCAGAGAGCAAGGATTATTACAATTCTATACAAGCCATTTAGAAGGTTTTTGAAGTCAGCTGTGCCCTTTTCAAGAATAAATGCTATTAAAACAGAAATAAACTATTTACAGAACGATGTCGTTTTATTCGATCACCATCAAAATGTCCTATTTAGATAAACGTTATTTTTGGGGTTAGCTAATTTGGATCTTCTCCTTTTTTCCTTCATATATTTACATGTACAAATCATTTTCATTTAGTGGAATGGAAAGTTACGCAAAAATGTAACCTGACATGTTTCCTTCACTTATGTTTGTTTTGCATATTCTTTTACAAGTATGAGGGATTCCGTTCAAGGAAGATGTAAGCTATAGTAAATGAAAAACATTTTTCTACTATATCTTTTTTGTTTAATTAATGTCTTATGTAACAGAAGTTGTCACAGCATACTAGAAAATGGGAATCATTAGTAAAACAACTTTTCACATATTGGAACTGGAAAATTTTCAAATTGACCTCATCCTCCCACCAATTTGATGGGTGCCTCCAACATATAGCTTTCCTTGGTTGATTAGGTATATGTATGACTGCATCAGGCCATGGAGCACACTTGTCATGTGATGCCACGGGGCAACAGATGCATCGCCAGTCTACCGGCTTCTTATTACATATAGAGCATACCTATAATCCAAAATGAAAAATATAAAATAAAAGGAATGTAAAAGTTATACTACGAGAAACAAAATCAAAACGATGCCAACTAACATGCTGAGGACAGTTGAATTTATTTGGATCAGAGAATCTGAAATTCAGTTTTGCACACATTAGGTGATATGCTCCATAACAGTTTCGAACTGAACAAGATACTTTCTCTGCCGGGTCAATAAACCTTTGACATATAAAGCACACATCCTGAAACAAAAACACTTCATTGTTTCAGTCAACTTTGAGTCTTTGTTAAAGTTAGAGACATACACGAATAAAATAACAGCTAGCACGTAAAACGCGTATATAACACTAACATTTAACATTTAACACATTAGTATAACGCTTAGCACATTAGTATGGGAAAAAATCATCAGCAACAAAAAATTCAAAAAATAAAAACTGAAGCGAAATCTCAATACCAATTTGGGTGAGCCAACCAAAAAGGGAAGGAAGCGTTCCAATTTCCTCGAATCCGACGCCATATCCTTAACACTCGGTAGAATCTTGTCACTCAGCTGAATCTCTTCCTCGCTACCATTCCCTAACGCAATTGACGAATTCGAGCTTTGATTGACGTCGCACACACAAGAATCGCCGATATCGTCGGCGACGGGGCATGCCGACGCGTCCTGCTTTACAAGCGACTTCGAATTCGGCAGAGATGATTTTTCTTCGTCCATATCGACTGAGTGCGATTCGACTTCCGGCGAAATTGAGCATTCAGAATCTGGTGGGCAAAAGGAGGGAGAAAGTGAAAGATGAAAACTTTTTGAGCGGGAAAGATGCAAAATCCATAGAATTTCGCCAGCTGTTTTATGTCTGAATATCTGGCGTGTTCGTTGTAAATAAAGAAACTCTAATTACCCAAATTCAAAATAATGAAGTTCAGTAGGTAACAGTAACTATTATGGTGCGTCCACTTCGTCAGAATGGAATCATATGGAATGAAATGAAATGATGAATCCAAAATAAAATTATGTCCAAATTCATCATTCCATTCCCACGAAATGCATTTCATTCCTTCAAAGTGGACGCACCAAGGGATTTAGCATTAATTTATGAGTAGAAATCACCTGAAAATCGACCCTTTCGTATAAAATATAGAATTAAAAAATACATACGGATGAGGTGAGACTATCAAAATTAAAGATTGAAGATTTTATTACCATTTTAAATAATAAAAATACATATGAGGAGGGCAAATTAAGAAGATCAAAATAGTTCAGGGCGTTTACCAATTTACTGTGGGATGAAATTTAGGGGTTAATATTGGGCGGGTAGGACCGGTCCTAGTCCTATACTAGAGGCTTAGGGTCGGGTTTAGGGGTGTCCATCGGGCCGGGCCTCATCCTAAAATGTCAAACCCGAGCCCTAAATAACGTAAAAATTTCGGGCTTTTCGGTAAAATTCGGGCCGCGCCGGGCCAGGCCTCCCCTAAATTCAAAAGTCATCGGGCTTTAAAAAGCCCATTGACTTAGGGCTTGACCGGACCGAATCGGGTTTTTTGGATTTTTTACAGACTTTTTACGAATTTTTTCAAAAATAAATAAATTTAATTTTAGTATTTTTCATTTCAAAATATTTCTAATATTACATTGTGTTAAATAGTTATTAAAATGATTTATCTCTTCTTTAAAAAGACATGACATTGAGTTAATTATTCTTAAAGCTCTAATTATTCGAACAATGTACCAAATGTAATCAATATTTCAAAATTAGTTTTTATTATATTCGTATTTTTAGTTATGTTAAAGTTGAAGTTGGTTGTTTAATCTACATATTTAAGTGTATGTTATCATAATAAACATCAAATAGTATTAAAATATTACAAATTCGACACAAATATTCGAACAATGTACCCAATGTAATCAATATTTCAAGATTAGTTTTTATTATATTCATATTTTTTTAGTTATGTTAAAATTGAAGTTGGTTAATTAATCTACATATTTAAGTGTATGTTATCATAATAAACATCAAATAGTATTAAAATATTACGAATTCGGCACTAATATTGATAAATCGATGAACGAGTTTTTTTGAGCTTTGGATCGGGCCGGGCTTTCGGGCCGATCGGGCTTTGAGAGACAATCCCGAGCCCGGCCCTAATGTATCGGGCTCGGGCCTCCATCGGGCCGGGCTTTTACCGGACCGAGCCACCGGGCTTTTACCGGGCTTTCGGGCCGTTTGGACACCCATAGTCGGATTTGTCCGTATTTTTAGGTACTCTTTTAGGTTATTAGGGTCGGGTAGCGCTAGGCTTTGCCCTATTGATGAAGTCTTTTAAAGCCCTAAGTCCTATAATTTTTAGGACAGAGTCGAGTAGGCCTCAAGGCGGCCCTAAGCCTTGTTAATTTATTTTTAATATCTTATTAATTTTTCAAATTTATGAATAAATACATGAACATTGAAATTTTTATTAACACATTTTACACTTATATTATTTTTATGAAACATAATATTATACATTTAAAGAAAATTAATCTCATAAGTAAGATTTTATTAAAATATACAGAAATAGGGTAGGGCTCATGGGCAGGGCTAGGCTTTTTGACTGTGGTCCGTGTTCGATTAATGACCCTTAGGATCAGTCTTTTTAGAGCTGAACTTAGGGTAGGGTCGAGCTTTAATTCGAACGGTCTCAGGGCCAGCCTCAGGACTTTCGAGCCTTAGGGCTAAATGTTGAGGTCTGAATGAAATGATTTCATAAAGTGGTAAGCAAAATAGTTTAAAATTTTAGTAAAACATTGAAACTACATCATTTGAAATTGAAGTGACTTCATTTTAAGTCGCAGTATTCAGCTACCCGCTACACCAAATAAGAATCCTATATATCTACATCTTTCACTTATTAAATCAAATGGTTGAGTTTTAGAAAGACATTAAAGTTCTGTGAGACATAAAGACTTAATCTCAACCGTTGGTTTAGATTAATTTAGCGGTTGATATTAAATTGGTTTTTAATTAAATTTATAATCAATTAGCAAAAAATACGGGGTGGTTGGTGAGTGACGGTTATCAATATTAACCGTTGGATTGATGGAAATCAACGGTTGAGATGATATCCTTCCGGCTCACATAAATATATTGGTCCTCCTTTAACCTTTTCCTTTAATATCTAATATTTAAATCTTGTGTTCTATTTATAAACTATAATCTTTGGATTTAAATCACTTGATGTTGAATATTCATATTTTAGACTGGTTTGCAAAACGGCACCACTTAGCTACGCGACATTGTACCGGTCACCGCTTACAACAATAAACAGCTAAACGCAGCCGTATCGGTTACTTGCAGAGGTAATTAAGCTACAACCTTCGCGGGTCATCTTGAACTTCCCCTCGTTTCCAAAACGCTACCGTATCAGTAACCGCTAATGCAACATTTTTCTACAACATTCGAGGTCATTCCCGACCTACCTGAGTCTTCTCCAATCTCGTACTGTGTGAATGTGTCTCTCTCGACACTTCTCAAGCCGACCTACAAAAATCTGCTCCTTTCCATCCCACCACTATATAAACCACCAACCCATGCTCAATTCCTCCTCAGAATAAAGTCAAAGCAAATCACAACAAAAGCGTTCAATCTCAGATTTCAGCAACCAATTTTGAGCTTCAGTTCATAAGAGATTAATTACAAACATCAAACATGGGGGCGAAAACGGAAGGAAAGGCTATCGGCATCGACCTCGGCACAACTTACAGCTGCGTTGGAGTATGGCAAAACGACAGAGTTGAGATCATTGCAAATGATCAAGGAAACAGAACAACACCATCTTACGTTGCCTTTACGGACACGGAGCGTCTCATTGGCGATGCTGCCAAGAATCAGGTTGCTATGAACCCAAACAACACTGTTTTTGACGCGAAGCGTCTGATTGGGAGGAGATTCTCGGACCCATCTGTCCAGAGTGACATGAAGCACTGGCCTTTTAAGGTTGTGCCTGGGCCGGGCGATAAGCCGATGATTGTTGTGCAGTATAAAGGTGAAGAGAAGATGTTTTCGGCTGAAGAGATTTCATCTATGGTGTTGGTGAAGATGAGGGAGATAGCTGAGGCCTTTGGGTCATTCTGTGAACAATGCTGTCATCACTGTTCCTGCTTATTTCAATGATTCGCAGCGTCAGGCCACGAAAGACGCTGGGGTCATTGCGGGGTTGAATGTGATGAGGATCATCAATGAACCAACTGCAGCTGCAATAGCCTATGGGTTGGATAAGAAAGCGTCGAGGAAAGGGGAGCAGAATGTGCTTATCTTCGATCTTGGCGGAGGGACTTTTGATGTTTCGCTGCTGACTATTGAAGAAGGGATTTTTGAAGTGAAGGCTACGGCCGGAGATACTCACTTGGGTGGTGAGGATTTTGATAACAGGATGGTGAACCATTTCGTGGCGGAGTTTAAGAGGAAACATAAGAAGGATATTAGTGGGAATGCCAGGGCTTTGAGGAGGCTGAGGACGGCTTGCGAAAGGGCGAAGAGGACTCTGTCTTCCACAGCCCAGACTACGATTGAGATCGATTCTTTGTATGAAGGGATTGATTTCTACGCGACAATTACAAGGGCAAGGTTTGAGGAGATGAACATGGATTTGTTCAGGAGGTGCATGGAGCCAGTGGAGAAGTGCTTGAGGGATGCTAAAATTGATAAGAGCAAGGTTGATGAGATTGTGCTTGTTGGAGGGTCGACCAGGATTCCTAAAGTGCAGCAGCTTCTGCAGGACTTCTTCAATGGGAAGGAGTTGTGTAAGAGTATCAATCCTGATGAGGCTGTGGCTTATGGAGCTGCTGTACAGGCCGCGATTCTGACTGGTGAAGGGAATGAGAAGGTGCAGGACTTGCTCCTTCTGGATGTTACTCCGTTGAGTCTTGGACTGGAGACTGCTGGTGGAGTTATGACTGTACTGATACCGAGGAACACTACGATCCCGACAAAAAAGGAACAGGTATTTTCAACATACTCAGATAACCAGCCTGGAGTTTTGATTCAGGTCTATGAAGGGGAAAGAGCGAGGACTAAGGACAACAACTTGCTGGGGAAATTTGAGCTCACTGGGATTCCACCAGCTCCTAGGGGAGTGCCTCAGATCAATGTCTGTTTTGATATTGATGCTAATGGCATTCTGAATGTCTCAGCTGAGGACAAGACGGCTGGAGTGAAGAACAAGATCACAATTACTAATGACAAGGGAAGACTCAGCAAGGAGGAGATTGAGAAAATGGTGAAAGATGCGGAGAAGTACAAGGCGGAAGATGAGGACGTGAAGAAGAGAGTAGAGGCCAAGAATGCCCTGGAAAACTATGCTTACAACATGCGGAACACGATCAAGGATGAAAAGATTGGTGGGAAGTTGGATGCTGGTGACAAGCAGAAGATTGAGAAGGCTGTTGATGAGACAATTGAGTGGCTGGACAGGAACCAATTAGCTGAAGTGGATGAGTTGGAAGATAAACTGAAGGAGCTTGAGGGACTGTGCAACCCAATTATAGCTAAAATGTATCAAGGAGGTGCAGAGGCTGGAGAAGTGCCAATGGGAGCAGGCGGAATGCCTGGCGGTGCTTCCTATGGATCCGCTGGGGCAGGACCTAAGATTGAAGAAGTTGATTAAAGTGGCTGAAGATTTATATGCAGGGATCTACCAAAACAATAGAATGTGATGATAAAAAAACAGGAGTCACTAGACTTCTAAGCACTCAAATATGTACTATGTAGTAACAATAGTGTGTTAAATTCTAAAGAGTGTCAAATAAAAGCAAGTTCTGTTTTTCAATATGCAATTTTTAAGACTATATTTCTAATTCTAAAACTGCATCTCAAACAATACAATCTACCCTACTCTGAAATTTCTGTTGAACTCGAGAATTTTAAGTGATAGAAAACAAAAAAGGTAGCCCTCTAATTACTTGTAGGTATAACCAGATGAGTTGGTATAATGAGTGTTTATCGAAGATGCTACAGTAGATACTTGTGCACCAAATGATCTCTTGCATCACTAGCTACTTCCAAGCAAGTTTGTACTTTGTATCAATGGACAGTGAATAGTCCTTTACCAAATACAAACATTTCCTACAAGATACCACATAGCACGATCGCATTCAATTCAAAACATCGGGTAATCTGCCAACAAACAAACTCGAGAAAGGCAACAGATCACCATAATAAGAAATCAGAATCCATCAGAAATCCAGAGTGATCTGAATAAAACGGAGTGCATTAAAATGAAGCATCAACTAAAATTTCGACAAATTGAATCAGACTCTAATTATTCCATCAAAACTAACAAACCATGAGTTTTGATTCGAAAGAATCGAAGCAGAAAACCAACTCTAAATCTTATTCATGAAATAAACCAAAGCACAGATCAGTAAACGTATCTCACACTCTTCTAATCTCATCCGTAGTAGAGCGGACGGCGATACTCATCAAAGTAAGCATCGCGATCAACAAACACGATCGAGTAAAGCGCGTAGATAATCCCAGGCACATATCCTAAAATCGTCAACAGCAAACAGATGCAAAACTCAGCCTGCAAATCAAACACAAATCAAATCAATCCGGTCGATAACAATGAAAAGGAGTGTGGAAAATTGTTAGAAATAGTACAGTGCAGCAGCCATGACGGAGGCAGACGCCGAGGGGAGGGAGGAGGACGGCGATGAGGATTTCGCAGAAGATTTCGCACTTGCTCGGCATCGTGAAATCGAATGCCTTGGCTTGATGGTTTTTTTATTAATTTTAATGTTGAAAATCAAACCTTTATTGAAATTTTGACATTTGTATTTGTAAAAATTATTGTTTTATATATTTGACAATCGGAAAATTACAGAAAATTATTATGATACTCTCTTTTTGATAAAAATCTACTAGTGGTTTCTACACATAAATATGTGCATGTAATTTTAATTTCATAATATATTTAAATGAAATAATTATTCATTTAATGTATAAAATTAGGGATTCGAGTGGTTTTTTAAAAACTACAAATCATCATTGAATGAATAATGAGAGGTGACGGTTTGGGAGATCGTGGGTGACGGTTTGAAATCGTCAAAAGTTGCTCCCGAATTCTTAATAGGGAGATACTATATATAGAGGGGAAGTGGGTTATTAGCGGTTACTAGACGAAGCCACATTTTTATGCCTATAATGCCCCTACATTCAACAATAATTACTTTAAATAAATCTCATGTAACCTTATTATATAACCTTATTATATATTATAATAGTTTATAATATAAATATGAAAGAAAATAAAAAAAATAAAAGCTAGTGTTATTATAATACATCGTCTTATAAAAAATATTGTTTTAACAAATAATTGCGACATAACTTTTTTTATCATAGTCTATTTTAAAAATCACCATCAAAATTGAGGGTGAGGTTGAATAGGGATTTTGTATTTTAAATATGGAAAATAGACAAAGAAAATAATAACAAAACGATAAATAACAATGGAGGCGGTGGAGCTACATTTAAATAAGAGAACAAAAAAGTTTTCTGAAAGAGTTAGAATTTAAAAATGAAAAGTTAATTATTGCCTTAACTTTATATAAGAGTACGTGGAGAATGTATCTCGTGGATCAATCCATATTGAATCATGAGTTAAGATTAAGCTACAGCCTACAAGCTGCCACTTGAAGCTTTTAACAAAATGCAAACCAGTCGATGGCAGTTTGGTCATGGTTTGGGTGAGTTTGTGTGGAGAATTTTAGTGTACCATTTAATACTTACGTAGAGCATTTTACTATAATATTTAATGAAATATGTGGATAGTGGTTTGAATGTATGACTACTAATACATTGAATGTACAGAGTGATCCTCATATTCACATTAGTTCATTTTTATACAATCTTCTTTCTAAGGTGGTCTTCCTAAACCAAACGACGAACACTCTTCTCGCTCCACGCGCGCCTGATGGTATTCACACGTAATAGTAAAGAGCTCAATTGTGTTGCCATTCTCACACATAAATTATGCGTTCTTCAGGATCTAAGTTCGCGGACAGTGATTGGTCTGGGTGAGCAAACCGGAGGTGTTTATTGGCTTAAGACATTAGGTTCCTCAGCTCATGCCTCATATGCAAAGTCCAGCGAATGTACTGCTAGCACATGGCACGCACGCTTCGGGCATCCATCTTCTTCAGTTTTATCTTCAATTTCAGAATTGAATTTGTCCCAGAATAATCTAGATAAATTACAACCTTGTGATGCTTGTTTCAAAGCAAAACAATGTCGTTCATCTTTTCCAATGAGTACCAATAATGCAACTGCTTTATTTCAGCTTGTTCATTGCGACGTGTGGGGCCCTTATAGTACTCAGTCTTCTTCTGGAGCATCATACTTTCTAACTGTTGTGGATGACTATTCCCGAGCAGTTTGGGTTTTTTTATTTCGAGAAAAAACTGCTGTCGTTAATCTTCTCAAAAACTTTTGTTCTATGGTTGATACTCAATTTAAAATACGAGTACAGCGAGTGAGGTCTGATAATGGTACCGAATTTATTCCTCTTCGATCTTACTTTGATGAAAAAGGAATTATATTTGAGACTTCATGTGTAGCCACTCCTCAACAAAATGGTCGTGTAGAACGCAAGCATCGTCATCTTCTCAATGTTGCGCGTGCGTTACGATTCCAGGCACATCTTCCGCTGAATTTTTGGGGAGAGTGTATTCGCACAGCTGCATCTCATCAATCGCACACCGACACCCATATTACAGAATCGAACTCCTTTTGAATTGCTCTACGGACGTTCTCCGTCTTACAATCACCTTCGAGTTTTTGGGTGTTTCATGTTTTGCGTCTCGATACCTCGTAGCACTAATAAATTTGCTTCACGTAGTAGAAAATGTGTATTTATTGGCTATCCTCAAGGGAAAAAAGGATGGAACTTACTTGATCTTGAAACACATACAGTTTTTGTTAGTCGTGATGTTACATTTTTTGAGACAATCTTTCCTTATGCTACTCCATCTTCTCTACAATCAGACATTGAACAATCAAGTCAATCACCTGCTGTATATGAAGACTTACCAAGTGCTACTACTTCTACGGAGGAGAGGGGGAGCTTTGTTGACATATCCAGTGATAATGATGTTGGAACTGTAACTTTGTCATCTGCAATTGATCAACCTCAGCCTCGTCATAGTACTCGGCATCGTCAACCATCAGTTTTATTACATGATTATGTTTGCGGAACTGTTCGAGCATCAAATTCTAAGACCTCATTATCCACTGGTGCTAAATTTCCTATTGCAAACTACATATCATCTCACAATTTTTCAGACTCTTATGCCAAATTTTTAGCAGCTGTAACAACTCATTATGAGCCAACTTCTTATATTGAGGCTGTCAAACATGCTCCATGGCGCGCTGCCATGCAATGTGAACTTGATGCACTGGTTCGAAATGGCACATGGACACTTTGCGATCTTCCGTCCGGTAAGTCTGCTGTTGGTTGTAAATGGGTTTATCGTATTAAATATGGTTCTGACGGTGCTGTTGAGCGTTATAAAGCTCGTCTTGTTGCATTAGGTAATAAGCAGATTGAGGGAATTGATTATACAGAGACATTTGCGCCTGTGGCCAAGATGACTACTATTCGTGTCTTCTTATCGGTTGCTGTCATTCAAGGATGGGAATTGCATCAAATGGATGTACACAATGCTTTTCTTCATGGTGATATTGATGAAGAAGTTTATATGAAACCTCCCCCTGGACTTTTTGTGACAGCTCCACATCAAGTATGTTTGTTACAGAAGTCTATTTATGGTCTTCGCCAAGCTCCGCGTAATTGGTTTGCAAAATTATCTTCGGCACTTCGCGCTTTCGGTTTTCAACAAAGTTATGCAGACTATGCTTTATTTTCTCTACACCGGCAGAAAGCAGTTTTGCATGTTCTTGTCTACGTAGATGATTTAATAATTGCTGGAAATAATTCGGACATTGTTGCACGTTTCAAGTTATACTTACATTCGTGCTTCCATATGAAAGATCTTGGTTCTTTGAAATATTTTTTGGGAATTGAGATTGCTCGTAGCTCTTCTGGGTTATTCCTGTCTCAAAGAAAGTACACACTTGATATACTCTCTGAATCTGGCTGTCTCGCTGCAAAACCATGTGAATTTCCAATTGAGCAAAATCATCAGTTAGCAACCATTGAAAGCCCTCTATTTGAACAGCCTGATCGTTATCGTCGTCTTGTTGGTCGTTTAATTTATCTCACTGTTACACGTCCAGACATTTGCTATGCCGTGCATACTCTTTCTCAATATATGCAAAATCCCAAAGTTGCTCATTGGAAAGCTTCACAGAGGGTTCTTCATTATTTGAAGACACACCCAGGTCAAGGTCTAGTCTTACCAGCAAATAGTTCACTGCAACTTGTTGCTTATTGTGATTCGGATTGGGCTTCTTGTCCGATTACTAGACGGTCCACTACAGGATATTTTATTAAGCTGGTCAATCACCTATCTCTTGGAAAACTAAGAAGCAACATACAGTGTCTCGCTCTTCCGCTGAAGCCGAATACAGGTCTATGGCCTCTACTTGCTGTGAGTTAATGTGGCTCCAGAGTCTCTTGAAATCACTTGGTGTTTCCCTTACAAAACCTATGCGTCTCTTCTGTGATAGTCAAGCTGCATTACATATTGCATCAAATCCAGTATTTCACGAACGGACGAAACATATTGAGATCGATTGTCATCTAGTTCGTGATCATGTCCAATCTGGTAATATAGTCATTTCTCATATCCGCACTGCGAATCAACCTGCTGATATCTTTACAAAAGCATTGGGACGTCAACAATTTCATTTTCTTTTGAGCAAGTTGGGCATTCATGATCCTCAAGCTCCAACTTGAGGGGGAGTATTAGGAATATAAATAGAAATAGATTTACTTTACATTTATTATTAAGCCATGTATATATACTGAGTAAACTGAGGAATACACACAGAACATTTTTGCAATAATATCTTTCCTTTCGTCTTCTTATCACATCTCTAAAATATGATAGTCTTCTTTCTGAGATCATCACTCTCATGATTATTCACTTTTGGTGGCATTTGTACGTAGTAGAAATCCTCCCAGTGTCCCTCATGCCCTATTCAGATTTAATATCAATAGAAAAGACATTTCATTGAGGTGATCTCTGTTAAAATCTTTACTGTTGGATGAGACCTTGAGACTCCCATCATGGTCGTTAGTTGGGTTTACTTTTGGGATCCGAATTGTGCCACGTAGAGGTGAGAGAACAAAATCAGCAGTTTCTCTCACCTCCGATTTCGAATTTCTCTTACCTCCACGTGGCACAATCTGAATCCCAAAAGCAAATCCAACCAACGACCATAATGAGGGTCTTAAGGTTTCACCCCTTAATAGAGGTTTCAAAAGGGCATCCTCTTTACTCATTTGCTCAAATCTATTTTTCACATGCTTATTAGTTTCTCTTTCTTTGATCTCGTTAGTGAAGCGACAAAACTTCTGACAAATAAGACGCCCAAATAGCATTTAAACATTCAGTTTTCAAAGTTATTTTCCTTCCCTATATTTAAACAATTAATAAATATATCGAGACAAAACACTACAATCATATATTTTTCAATTAAAAAATAATAAATGATCAAAAAATCTTCTCAAAGTCGATTTTTATCACACTTATTCAAATTTAAACTCTACAATTTGCCATCAGGGGTGGTAGCCTGATGGTGGGGAGTCTGACAAAGAATCCTTATGTTAAGGGTTCAATCCCTGGCCTCACCAATTATTCTCCTTTTGTTGGAGTTTGTTATTCCTCTCGCCATGAGTGTGGAGGCTCTTCATTTCTTCCCATGTTGGGCGTGGAAGCTGTCTATGTATGAAGTTGCAATAGTTGCAATGGAGTTATGTCAGAGTTGTATGGAAGACGTGTTCAAGTCTTGGTGGAGGGATCTTTTGTAGAAGGCTGTGTTTAGATTGAAGATAATGTACTTGATGTATAAGCTAGATGTGCTAACAAATATTCTTGTACTACATGTAACACCTATCAAAAAAACTCTACAATTTTAAATGTAAGAATTCGAAGGTAACAATACATTTAGAAAGTTTTCTTTAAATTTTTATTGAAGGAACTACGGCAACATGTTTTTCATTAAATTCATCTCACCATATATGTGGCATATATTGAGCGGTGCTTAATTGCATCGAAATTCGGTACATATCGAATCTTAATAGTCATTATATACGATCCATCAAAACGCAAAATTACATGATTTAAATATATTATTTCATGTATCATTTTACGTTTTGTGAGTAATTCATGTTATAAGTACATCAAGACTAATTTGGAACCATAATACATAAACGGATGAAATTACAAGACACTCAAATAACATCAAAGATACGATCACAAGAAACCAATAATCCGTATTTTACATGGGCACTGAGGGTATACTTTTTACGGACGCGGAGGGTATTGAATTTCAAATAATTCTTCACCCTCCGTGCAAGAAATTCTTCACACTCCGCAGCAATGCCAGAATTAGTAAATTGATTTAAACTTCAACCTTGAAAATAAGAAGCAAATAAGAAGCAATAATGCTCCTTGCACCTCGAGCTATAAAAGAATGTGACGAGTTTTTGTAAAGTTTATGATGAAAATTCATATAAAAGAAGGAGAGGAAGACATTAAAAATCAGTCATCATTTGGCCCTTGTTCTCATTCTTAAATAGTTTTTCACACCATTTTCTCACATTTTAAAGCTCTCATAAAGTTTAAAGAAACCTGGATTTTTGGAGAAGAAATAATCTCATTCTCAAGCCGTAGTGACAACGGAAGAAGGTAAAGAAGGCCACATCCCCATCATCAATATTTGTGACAATTTTCTTATTTACGAACTCTTTTATTTTCTTGTATTTTATTGCTATGCAATTCATGTGTAACTAATATCATCCTGTTTGGGAAGTTGTTTGTTAACAGATATTGATGAATGTTATTGCATGATTATATTTTGTGAATTTTATTACAATTTTGATACTTAATACATGCTTGACTTATTTATTTAGGTAACCTAACGGTGAATTATATTAACATTTCTTGCATGATGTTCGTTTGATAATATTTGTTAAAGCCTGCCATTGTAGTTATTTTGTTATTTATTCAAACTATTATTAATCTTCTTGAGTACTTAGCGATTAATTGAATATTAGAATATTAGAATAAGTAGAATTATTTTAATATTTTTTAACGAATGTATGTTTGTTATGTCTCTGGCGAGAACAACTGAATAAACTCACAAAAATTATACATGATAATAATTAACTTATGTTGCAAGCAACTTCTTAATGATATTCACTTGTTACAAATACAATTCAACCCCTTTAAGATTTATCTTAAATTGCTTTATTAGAATATTTTTACTCAATACTTAAATTATTTTATCCTATGTTCGACTGTACTTATCCTGTGTAGGAATTATTATAAATTTAATTTAAAGCATTCAACAACGTGCTTCTCAATTCAACGTCTTTAAATAAAATATAAATTTATAATGAAGTTAATTTGCTAAATTCATAAGTTAATTTACTAATTTATCCTCAACTTTAGATAGAGTATTTTTTGAGTTCCGTAAGCACCAATCACATCGTATTTTAAAATACTCTCGCCTTTGCTGCTGTCACCATATACTTAGTCCACACGAATGAAGGACATAAATAACTACCCGGTGTCCGATTCCCATGCTTGCTCAGCACTTTTTTATTCCAGCTTATCCACATAACGAGATTTTTTCAAAGCTAACACTTGCAGAATACTCCTAAAAGCCAGACCTCGACCGCCATCTTCCTCCAACCAGGTCAAGTTGCTTGCCTTTTACCATTCAGTCCCCACCACAACGATTCGTTAGTTATTGCCAAGTCTTAGTCAACTTTTCTAGTTCTCTTCTAATTCTCTATTATTGTTCCTTTATTTTTTTCATTAAAATTGATTCAATTAAAACTTTCACGTGTTAGTTGATTGTGTAAAAAGTAACAAACCGATACTAGTAAAAACGTTTTTTTAAAACAAGGTTAAAATTAGAAGTTTATTGAGAAAAGGGTTAAAAGTAGAACTTTATATTCAAAGAGGGTTATATAGGGAAAAAAGCCCTTTTTACTGGATAAAGAAACCGGTTCGGATAAGAACAGCCGACAACCACAAAACTCCAAAATCTGACGTGTCATCTCATCAACAACTTCAACTCATCCCTATAAATTAAAACAAAACCACCACCACTTCTCCGATCAATCTTTTCTTTTATTCTCTCTAAATTTAATCCGATCAAAGATGGCAACTTCAACAATGGGTTTGCGATTAGCCACAAATTTCACAATGGGGAAACCAAAGCAGAGATCATCATCAGGAACGACAAGGAGACCCTTAGGTACGGTGTCGTGTTCTTCGACATCCTCGTACCAAACTGCCGCTCCTTACTCAACCGGATCGCTCGGGGATCAGTACAGAACTCTTCAGGTCCAGTTCGGTGCTTCTATTTCAGATGTCAAGAAAGCCTTCCGCCAGCTCGCTCTTCAGGTAGCACTCATTCACACATTGACATTTCAGTTTCTAATCAAATTGATTAAAAAAGCTAGACACTAATGTTGATTTGTTGTTGCAGTATCATCCGGATGTGTGTAAAGGGAGTAACTGTAAAGTCCAATTTCAAAACATAAACGAAGCGTACGATGTAGTGATGAGCAATCTGAGAGAAGAGGAAGAACAGCAAGATGTGGAAACAGAACATGAAGAGGATTATGACATGTGGGAAGGTGATGACTGGATGTTGGGTTGGGAAGGAGCAGGCGTGCGTGATTACGCTAATCCTTACGTTTATACAACTTAAGTAATTAGCTAAATATGCAACAAACAGCCATTTTTCATTATCTGCAGAAATTGATGCGGTATTGTCGTGATGAGCTGAGAAAATGTGGTTGTAAATTATGTGAAGAGTCGATTAGACTCATGAATTTGTATATATTTTAAAGGGATTATTGCCGAAAACCACCCCTAATAGCCGAAAACCACCCCTTATACAGTTTATTGCCGAAAATCACCCTTTGTTCGTTTGTTTTTTGCTAAATCACACACCGTAACGTTTTTCGTTAAATTTTTGTTAAATCTCACAGTAATTAGGTTAATTAAACACAATTAATTCATTTAATTAATTAGGTAAATAAAATCAACACCATGGTCAACGCGCGTTGACCTCCGATCCAAATTTTCAAAAACCAAAAATGGCCGCCCCAAATCCATCCCAAATCCAAACCCTATTACATCCCTATTCCATCCCACATCCGCCACCCAAATCCAAACCCACATCCGCCACCCTCTCCCTCGCCAGAAAGCTCCCATTTTTCCTAATTCTCATCAATCTCTCGAGCCTTTTCCTTGATCAATGTTATAAGGGAATGCACTGCTTCCAGTTCATTCCAAAACCCCATATCTCTTATCATCTCCCCAACTTGTTTTGCTACCTGATCCTCCATTGACGCTGCTTCATATGCCTCATCTAGTTCGATCAACTGCAAGGCCCGTGCAGACTTTCCGTACGTGGTAGGGTCTACAGCGGCAAGATGCTGAATGTGTCCACTAGCAGAAAAAAACTCACTCGTCGAAGGACGCGTATGGTTCGTTTCAGCAACCGACGCACCGCCACTCTTCCTCTTCCGAACAGCACTCGTCGACGGCGGCAGCGGCGGAGGAGGGATTGAAGAAATTGGGTTTGGAACAGAGTTAAAATTGGGACAAGTTCCGCGCTTGAGATGCTCAGTGGCAGTTCTTGAGGGGTTAGAAGCTGAGGAAACAGCTTCACAGAGTGAGCAGCGGAGCTTGACAGTCTTGACAGCTTGACAACCGACGCACCATGCTCCTTTCCCTTTCACCGCTTTGTGCCGTACCATCATCAGCCCCGTCGTACCTAATTAATTAATTAATTCTCATTAGATAATTACCATCATCAGCCCGTCGTACCATCATTAGGTAATTAATTAATTTTAGTTTAATTAAACTTGCCTAATTAAACTAAAACTGTGTTTAATTAACCTAATTAACCTAATTACCGTGAGATTTAACAAAAATTTAACGGAAAACGTTACGGTGTGTGATTTAGCAAAAAACAAACGAACAAAGGGTGGTTTTCGGCAATAAACTGTATAAGGGGTGGTTTTCGGCAATTACGCCGTATAAGGGGTGGTTTTCGGCAATAATCCTTATTTTAAATTGGAAATGTAAATTGAAATTGTCTGATCTTCTGTACCACTTTGTACTGTATTAGTTATAGAAAACACTGAATTGATCAAACCACAGTCATATATTATGTTTTTATTTTTTGGAGATTGCAGATTCAATTTTTAGTGATTTTTTTAAAAAATGTCCCTTAGAAAATGTGTTTCCCAATTGAGCTATTTTTTTTTGATAGCGGTTACAATGGGTACAATTCGTTCTAAGATCTCATACATGAGAATCCTATTCTAATCACTAGTAGCACAGGTCACAACGGACACCTTCACCCAATCATTGACAAACATGTTTAGCCAATCAAGCGCGTATGTCTCTCCGCTCTGCTTACACGACCACCACTTTCATGAACACCGACGCGAACAAGCCCCACGTCCAAAGGCAAGCAAGGAAGAAAGCCTCCTGCACAACACACACAGTCTTCCCCGAATGTTGTACTTCTCTATGAGTCAGGGATTAATTTTATTAAAAAAATAGAATCCAATTTTGGAAAGACTAGTTGCAGAACTATAACGTTTCAGTTTTACAAAATCCGGACTCGTTATAAACTAATTCGATTTGTCCTCTGTTCATATGTGGATCCATGTCAGCTGCTTAGTTAGCAAATAAAGGAATACTGTTTTGTTAAAATCGGAATGTATTATTTAATTTTAGACATGAGATATATCTAAAATCTGATTGCACAGAAATAATACAGTCAGTCAGAAATAATTCATGAATGATCCAAAAATGACTGAATCCGATCTTCATAAAACCAGATTAATTAAGAGTCCGAGCTTTGTGAAACCGAATATGTTTATCGCAGTTCGTTTTTTACAAGACCGGATATATATGTTATAAAATCTGAGGCTTCTCATTCACATTTTATCATCATCGAGCAACAATTTCATCTTTATAAAAATCTCGCAATTCAGTTTCTACGCAAACTTGTAAGTTTTTTTCAATCATTTGTGTATATTGTATTATATTTTGTGTATTTATTTGACTTATTAACATGTGTGTATAAATTTTATACATAGATGGTCACTACTGATCCGTCTCGATAATTATGACGACTTTAGATACGCTTGTTATGAGTGTCGTGGATGAATACGATTGGGATGAGGTGAAATTTCTCAATGAACTTGAGAATGAGGGTGCCAATCGTGTATGTTCCTGAACCTGAACATGTGTTAGATATTCCAGTATTTAGTGATGTTTGGCATGAGAGGTGAACGAACCAGTTGATAAGTATCTAGGGACAAACTTTGGACAGTTTGGATCTATCGGCATAGGGTTAACATTTTTTCAAAAAACTGATGCAATCTACGCGCTACAGATGTATTCATTGTTGCATCGTGTTGAGTATCACACGAAGGAGTTAGACACGCGACTACTGGTCTTCATTGTCGAGAAAAATAGGATAGATGCCCTTGGCGTATTAAGATTATCAAAAAGAAAAACGCATCGTATTGGGAAGCGAGGAAGTACATATGTGATCATACATGCAATGCTTATTTCATATCTGAATCAAATGTCCATTTGAATAGACATTTTATTGTAATGGACATTGCAGATGTATCAAGAGAAAAGTTACGTTTGTCACCAGCTGAAATTAAAGCGAGGATATTCAAGGATTACGAGTATGAAATTAGATATATGATGGCATGATAGGCCAGACAACAAGCATTTGTTAATTTATTTGATGATTGAGATGTATTGTTTCAAAAACTTCCAAATTATATATAGGCGTTGGAAGAGTCGATTCCCGACACATTTATTAGACGACATTGCACGATTGACGATGGTAATTCAACAATGATTATTAATCGAGTATTTTGGTCATTTGGTCCCTATATTGAAGCGTTTAAGCATTATAGACATATTATGTAAGTTGACGATACACACATATATGTGAAGTATAATGTATAGTTACTTATCGTTGTTGCACTCGACGCAAATAAGCACATAATTAATCTAGATTGTTGATCCGTATATTTTAATAATCCAAATTAGTGTTGGTTCCGGTACAAACCACATTTAAAATAAAAACTTAGAACCACTATTAACCACACGATCAAACAATTCAATAGATGTGATTAATGACATTAAAGTATTTAGTGATGCACTTTTTATATCCACTAATTTAAAATTTAAAAATAAATTATATAAACTAATTTTTTATACAATTTAAAATAATCATTTTATTAACTATATTAATCTGAAATGACAAGTGTGTCCTTTCATTACTAAAAATAATTAATATTTAATTAATGAGATCATAAGTCCAAACCATTTATTTCTCACATTAGTTCTAAGTTTTTATTTTTAAA
>QZGG01001129.1:0-78788 GCA_006409495.1 Sedum album
AATGTTAAACCAACTACTAATTTACTGCTGAGTAGCAATTTAAGATAAAACAAACATTTTATGCAAATATCATGTCCCTCAATTTTGAAAATATGTAGAAGGATACAATAATTAGAATAGAATTTTTATGTATGTAAGAAATCGTAAATGATTTGTATCCATTGTAATCGATATGAAAAAAATTGAAAATATTTAATATGAATAGTACAATAGATCAAATTATCAATCAATTGCATGTGTTAAGATTAATGACAACATATAATTTTTGTACACAAGGAGACTTCTTATTAACAGAACGTTTGATAATAAAACTCATTTTTTTAATATATAGCCCATATAGGTCATTAGGAGGTTTTGGAGTTAAATCTGATCATTTGTCAAAATAGTGGAGTATTCAACAGCTCTCGTTATTTTGAGATAAATTTTATCTTTAGAACAGAAGGTTTTTGCGGAAGGATTTTTATAAAAAAATGATGAAAATTAAGTTATTCACTTGTGCGTCATTACTTTTATGATAATTAATATTTTTGTATTAGATGGTGATTTTGTGGTATTATTCGAATTGTGGAACAAAAGTAATTGTAAAATTATAAAATTAACAATAAAAATCTGGTGTGTACTTCAAAGAGACGCTTTCAGATCCGGGTAGGGTAGCGATCTCTCTTCGTTTCAGCCGTAGCCAACTGCACGACGTTCTCACTCGGCTGCGACGTCACCCGGGATTCTCAAGAGATTGGGTCGCCGATCTTCAAGGGTTTGACTCTTTCTTTAGAATGAGATGTTCAGATTGATTTTGTGTGTGAAGTTCTTTGTTGTTGATTTGAATTGAATGATTGAATTAGGTCAGTTGATAAGTATTTTGGTTTTACTTACTATATTACATCTAAAAGTTTTCATCTTTAATTTTGCTGCATCTCTATACTGATGTAAATGTTTTATGTTTGTAAGATCCAGATCATTGGTAGATTTTGTACGGTGTTGGGTAGTCTGTATTCTGGTTAAACTGTGAATTTGATTAAGAATTTAGTTTGGGAGTTTGGGTTTTTTGGATTCTGGTATCATTTTATATTGCCATCCCCGTTATGTACATGCTGTTAAATCATGTGGTAGAGTGTATAGTGGCATAGTGCTAGCCTCTTATTTGATATGTGTTTTTCGGAGACTAGGTTTGATCTTCGGGTTGATTTGTCGCTGCAGGCTGTTGTGGATTACTCTTGAGCTTGATATTGGATCAATTACAGACCGCTGACAGGAAGTAAAATGGGATACATCGGATCTCATGGTGTTGCTGCACTGCATAGGTACAAGTATAGTGGTGTTGATCACTCCATTGTATCAAAGTATGTGTTGCAACCCTTTTGGAGCCGCTTTGTCACTCTCTTCCCTCTATGGATGCCGTAAGTTCTCCTTTTAGTAAATTGTGTTTTTAAGTAGAATCTCTTGCATTTTAAACCATAGTTGTAGCAAACTTGGTTGTCTGAAGTTAAAGTTTTAAATTATTTAACTTTTGTACTTCGATAGATGTTTGCCTTTGAATAGAATGTTTAGGTTTACTTGTAGGGTGAATTATAAATAATTTGCTTGAAATTTTCATGGATGTTACTGACTTTCTTTTTTGTGTGTTAAAATTTGGTGGGATCTTCATCAGGCCAAACATGGTAAATCATTTGTTCCGAATATTCAGTTCATTCTCTACTTGGAAGTCAATCTTTTGATTTATAAGAAAGTGTTTAATGGACAGATAACGCTGATGGGGTTCATGTTCCTTCTCACGTCTGCTCTTCTTGGCTATGTAAGTAAGAGACAGTTTTAATGATGGACAGTGTAACTAAAATTATTAGAGGGATAAAAACAATTATGATGAATGACTATACAATATTATTTTGTTACACTTGAGCTGGAGCAACTTATGGAAAGTACCATTAGATTTGGCGACTGTGTCACATTGTTAATTTTTGCACTTGAAAATTGTCTATAAGCGAACAAGATCTTGCTTTCACGTGATTTGACAACTTATCTGGCATTTGTAGTCTAATGTGACAACTTTTGTGCTCAGATTTATTCCCCTCACCTGGACACAGCTCCACCAAGATGGGTCAATTTAGCTCATGGATTACTACTTTTCTTATATCAGGTTTGGTTATACCAGGGTTTATTTACGACTGATTAAATTATTGCATAATGTATATGAAAAAATGTGTAAGATATCTGGTTAATATGGAGATGAATGCTAAATCTTCTTTTCTGTCCTGTCCTGTTGATCTTGCAGACATTTGATGCAGTTGATGGAAAACAAGCTAGAAGGACCAACTCTTCGAGCCCGTTGGGAGAACTTTTTGACCATGGTGAGTGCCCTGTGCATTGTAGCCATTTTAACAATGCCTTATCGTCGAGTTTAATCACTAAACACTTATTTTGCAGGATGTGACGCTCTTGCATGCGCGGTAGGGTTCCATCATTTTAAAAGATATTACTGCATGTTTGACACATCACAATTCATATCATACTGTATTTGGTTGCTCTATTGTTTAGTTAGAAGCGATGGCATTTGGAAGCACTGCTATGTGTGGGCGAAGCAGTTTCTGGTTCTGGTTCATATCTGCCGTGCCATTTTATTTGGCAACTTGGGAATCGTAAGTGATCAAAAATATGTTTTAGTTTCTATTTGTTTTCTCCATCCTCTTCAATCTTGCAACTGCTATCATTACTTTTATCTTACAGTTACTTCACCAACACTCTTATTCTCCCGGCTGTCAACGGACCAACTGAGGGGCTTATGCTGATTTATGTGGTCCATTTTTTTACTGCCCTTGTCGGTAAGTAGCTAGATTTTCAATTTTCATGGGATTATCCGCCTCAAACCTGTGATAAATCTTGATTTTTTATGCTCATATACTTTATATTCAGGTTCTGAGTGGTGGGTTCAACCGTTTGGCCAGTCCATTCCCTTCTTAAGTTGGATTCCTATCGTTAGCGGTGAGCTAATTGTCTTTCAACATATACCATATTTACTATATAAGCATGTTCCCAGTTGTTAAGATGCTCTTGGAAAGGTTACTTCACTTTCATTATTTCCACTGGTTTTACAAATTACATTGATTGAGTAACATGCCTCTTTTATTGATTTCAGAAATCATAACCTTCCAGGTTGTGTTGTACCTGATGATAGCCTTCGCAGTTATCCCAACGATTGCATTCAAGTGAGTGGTTTGCTTATAATATGCTTTAAGAGTTTTGTAAGAGTTCGTTAAGACATGTAATGTTTAAATTGTTTTTGTTGTTATTTCTCAATACAATATTTCTTTGCAATATCTCTTTCTTATTACTATCCTCATAAATAGTGTGCAAAATGTAAACAACGTTGTGAAGGCGAGGAAAGGGAGCATGCCCTTAGCACTAGCAATGGTAAACTTGCATGCTAACACAAAATTGTGGTTATTCAATATCAGTTACAGACAAATGCGTGCAAATGCTTGACATGTGCTTCTTATTTTTTTGTTCAGCTCTATCCATTTGTGGTTCTTGTCGCAGGCGTCTTGACATGGTATAAACTCAAACCCTATAGCTCTTTCGCGCTTATGGTTAACTATAGGTGTTTAGAGGATTGAAGAAACAACATAGTCATTAATATATCATGTTTCTTGTAGGGATTATTTGTCTCCTTCTGATTTAATGGGAAAGTATCCACATTTAGTTATTGGGGGTACGGGGCTTGCCTTCGGGTACCTTGTGGTAAGTGAGTCTGTATATACATTTTCTTACACTTCCCAACCGGAAGACATGGTATAAATAATTCTGCCATGACACTTAATAAGTGATGTTTCAAGTCTGATTAAATATTAATTGATACTTAAGTATTTATTTTTGCAGGGGCGCATGATATTGGCTCACTTGTGTGATGAACCGAAGGGCTTGAAGACTGGAATGTGCATGGTATGAACTGACCGCTCTCAATCCTATACACATTATTATTTATTAGAGAACTTTTGGTTAATTGTTATAATTTAGAACACTCATCTTCATGTGCTCGTTTCCATTAATTTTCTTATTTCTACTACAATTGACAATGACCAATGTGCATGACCTGTCCAGTCACTCCTCTATCTTCCATTTGCCATTGCGAATGCACTTACAGCCAGATTAAATGACGGGTATGCACAAAAATTGCATTTTCTGCTGCACACTTACTATTTTTCATGTTTTATTGCTCCTTTTGAAACGTTGTCACCTTGTTTATGTCACATATCCTATTGTATTGCAGAGTTCCTCTGGTCGATGAACTATTGGTTCTTCTTGGTTATTTCGCATTCACATGTAAATCTTTTAACTGCTGACTATTTTTCACTCCCATATTTCCCTTCAAGTTTTATCCACAGTGTGTATCTTGCTAACTAATTATTTCCTGATTATAGTGGCGCTGTATTTGCATTTTGCTACATCAGTCATACACGAGATCACAACAGCTCTTGGAATATGTTGTTTCAGGTAAGAATTTAACTTGTTTCTATTTGGATTAATGCCTTATCCACTTAAAATATTATGACATTAAAAATAATGCACCGTTTTGTGAATTGTAGGATAACAAGGAAAGAGGCGTAGTCGTTCATATCAAAAAGGATCATCTGTCTCTGGTAATCACACTGCTAACCATCATGTGTTGGTCATTCATATTCCAAATACTTGAAACTACCAACAGTCCTTAAACTAGTTTCTGTTTAGATATATTCCCATTTGTTTATCAGTTATCCCCTGGCAGAAATTCAGGTGTGTGCTACAGTCAAGAAGCCTATGTTTACGTTACCTTGTGATTATGCTCGTGTCAGGGATGGTATCAGTCAATCAGCGTGTCCCAATGCATGGGCTCATCAGCTGTTTGAATCTTGTACAACTGAAAATACTCTTTCCTGTCTCAGAGAGCATTTATTATGTTGTCTTCACAAATTTTTTAGACATGGTGTCTTGCCGACGGTTGCTAGTTTCCGTTATTTGCTGAACCACAATCTTCTGTAATCCTAATCTTATTTATCCTTTGCTTATTTTAAATGGGCTTTAAACTTAAACTAAGTATGCAACTGTTGTGGTTGCTAAATGCGAGCCATGGCTTTGCATTTTTCATTATCTTTACTTATCTAATTTTCACAAATCTATCTGATCATCACGAACTGACTTTTTATCCATTTATATTTAAATAAAATTGGATATTATGGAAACCCTTCATCTATTAACTAACCTAAGTAGTGCAACATCGTTTTGGAGTGTACAAAAGGTAAGTTGAAGCTTGGTCACAAATAAAATTAATATATTTAAATAGATAATGACTTGATTAATTCAATATGCATCACATGCAAGGGAACTGTTTCTTTCAATTTTTCTGTACACTTTTGGCTTGTTTCAGAAAAAGCCCATAACATTGTTGAAAATGGAGATAGGATATCACTCCCATGGCACATTGAGCATACACAGGTTAGGATTATGTTTCGGGATGTTAAGTGGTGTGTAGTTCACTCCAAGCACGAGATATCTTTGAATAAAAGGAGTTATAAGGTAGAGTGTTTTGGACCAAGTCCCTTTCTGGGAAGTCAACTAGCAAAATAAATTTCATCCCTACTTCACCTAATTGAATTTACATTATCAACTCAGTGGTATGCGACTTGTTTAATTTAAGATGTCACTGTTTATGGTATGGAAATCTCATCAAACTGACAAAGATATCAATGTAAGACTTCGATCATATTAATCACTAGTTCCAAAGTCAACTACTGTCATATTGCGATTTCAGGGCTACTATCATGTGTTTCATTTGTCAGAGACCCTGAAAAAACTTCATTATGTCATGTAGGGGTGTCCATCGGATCGGACCGGGCCTCACCCTAAAATGCCAAGTCCGATCCCTAAATAACGTAAAAATTTCGAGCTTTTCGGTAAAATTCGGGCCGGGCCTCCTCTAAATTCAAAAGTCCTCGGGCTTTAAAATCCCGTTGACTTAGGGCTTGATCGGCTCGAATCGGGCTTTTTCAATGTACTAAATGTAATTAATATTTGAAGATTAGTTTTATTATATTCATATTTTTTAGTTATGTTAAAGTTGAAGTTGATTATTTAATCTACATATTTAAGTGTATGTTATCATAATAAACGTCAAATAGTATTTAAATATTACGAATTCGATACTAATATTCGAACAATGTACCAAATGTAATCAATTTTCAAGATTAGTTTTTATTATATTCATATTTTTTAGTTATGTTAAAATTGAAGTTGGTTAATTAATCTACATATTTAAGTGTATGTTATCATAATAAACATCAAATAGTATTAAAATATAACGAATTCGACACTAATACTGATAAATCGTATAGTTTATATGATCGGGTTTTTTCGGACTTTGGATCGAGCCGGGCTTTCGGGCCGATCGGGCTCGGGCCTCCATCGAGCCGACTAGCGGACCGGGCCGGACTTTTACCGGACTGGGCCACCGGGCTTTTATCGGGTTTTCGGGTCGATGGACCGTTTGGACACCCCTAATGTCATGTTTACCAAACACATGTATATATGTGTCGGATTGACGAGGCTATTTGGATCTTCCAATTATTCAAGTGTGATGAAGTACCATTTCAGCTTAAAATGTGTTATGTTGTTGGTAAATCGTTTAGCCAAATATCAAAAACAAACTTAATGCTCTAATTTAGTCAACTAGGTTGGTTAACATGATTATTAATGTAGACGTTGTAAGGGAGACAAGACTTCGCATTTCATAAATAATGCTTAGAGTGCACCAAATTGCCTTTGACTTACCCTAAATGTCCCTCCTAGTCAACTTTGTCCATGGATTTTCATCTTCGCATCCAGCAACTCCCCCAAACTGATAATAAAGCTTAAATGCCAACAATATATTTAGGCTTTGATCAATAAAGAATACATTTGAGCTACTACACGGAACCAACAATTCACGTTTATACTGGAAACCATGTGCATGGAATAAAGAAAGGGTTCGTTCAAGTCAAAGACCTAACTACAAGAATTACAAATGGAAATCAGACAAGCCAGTCAGGTCAGTCATATAAGAGTTGGATTTGACATGAGAGAATGCATCTGTTTTTGCAACTATGACTTTGCATCATCATGAAGTGAGAACGCATTATTGCATTGATGTGCCTACATGCCAATGAACACTTTTCAATAGTACAAACGAGTAAAGGGTTTGGACCATTTGGTAGCACTTAATAAGTGATCAGGACTGATGAGTAAATGATAACATGGATTCATAGCCGCCACCAATTTGTCAAACGAATTCCAAATAGTGTAATTAAGTGGCGTTCACAGCTTGCTCAGATATTAAACTAGTGAGGACTATTAAATGACATTGACATCGTGACGAGTTGCTAGGGCATCGTATTCTGCATCACTTATCCTTTTCCAAGCTTTGAAATCCCATTAAGCCAATTGGTGAACGTGTCTAGCCAGTGTAGAAGATGAGAGCTCACTTAAAAAGCAAAAAAAGACGAATGAATGATAATATGGATTCAGAGCCGCCACCAATTTGTCAAAAGAATTCCAAATAGTTTTATTAGGTGGCGTTCAGCTTGCTCAAATATTCAACTAGTGAGGATAAAATGACATTGACATCGTGACGAGTTGCTAGAGCATCATATTCTGCGTCACTTATCCTTTTCCAAGCTTTGAAATCCAATAAGCCAATTGGTGAACTTGTCTAGCCAGTGTAGGATGAGAGCTCACATAAAAAGCACAAAAAGATGAATGAATGATGGTTCCCGCAATCCATCCAACTTGTGTCAACAAAATGCAAATAGGCCTACATAAACATTGATCATTACTTTAATACTCTGCCTTAAAAATCATTGATATAATAGTAATAAGTATTATTTAAATATTTCCATTGCGTAGCATAACACTTCATCCCATTACCTGCTAATATTATTATAAACCAATGTTGTTAGAGATGCATCTTCACATGTGTTAATATATCTTCTCTCTCTAGGGTTTGGGGAGTATAAACCAATATATCTGCTACTATTAGCTAATGCATGATTCAGACCCGAGGAAGGTGGGTCTTCGTCCTACTAAATTGATGATGTACGAAGAGTCAATCGTACATTGTGAAGGTTTTTGATATTTATGGCAATATATAGGTGAGGAGATTGGTTCATTTAAGTTCCACGTCCCCATATAAACTACTCCGGAGATTGGTTCATCCTAGGTAACGTATTCAAAATTTGGCAGCGTCAGTTCTACAGTTATATATGCATATACAATTACACAACTATGCTTACAATGGGTCAGTATTGGTTGAGAATGGAAATTATACTACGCATATTATTTTCTATTTTGAGGGGCAACATGACTCGTGATGGTGCATCAATTGCGAGAGATTCAACTCTGATGTCGGTTTCCTCCTGAAAAACAGTCGACAGATATTGGGCCCCCATGCCCTGATAAAATGTACTGCATGCAACAAATTGCAATTTTAAATCATGTCTATAAGTCTATTGAATTCAAATACAGTGAGGCGTATTCAAAATGCATGATTTTGCATTTCTTACCTCCCCTAGCTAGCTTGGATATTTAAGAATGACCGTGTAAATAAGTATGATGTGTATGTGCGTAGAGGGATTATATGCATCCACTTGGATATTTCATAGTGTCGAATGTATATAAGAATATCGAAAACTCTAATGATAATGAATGTCAAATTAAGAATGACCGGCCGTGTGTATGTGCATAGATGGGTCATATATATGGATCCACTTGGAGTGCAAAGACAAGCAAATCTACATACAGCACAATCCTTGCTGGTTTTTAACCAGTTGCATGCCTTTAGTAATACCACCAATCCACAACCCACAACACTCCCCCATAAATATCCTCATCTCCACAACCTCTCCTATATTATATATGATCACACTATCCATCGCAGCCTCTATCCCTAGCTTATCTGTGTTTTTACATACACAAAGACCTTAGACGTACCCCTACAATAAGATATGTATTTCGACGTAGATACCCATATAACTCCAATATATAGCTAAGTTGTTTTAATATGGATCAACCTACTGATGATCTGGAACGCTATAAGTGCTGAAACATTTTTGAGTGTGCGTACACATGTACACAAACAAACATTAATAATGCTACTTGTGGCAAAACCAGGTGCATATGTAAATGAGGTATCATCTAATGCTACCTCTCCAAGCTTTAAGTTGGCCCACATCATCACCATACAACCACCATTTTATTCAGACATACATATGTATAGTATTTAAACATACAGGTTCATGCATGTGAATCTCTGAAATGTGCATATGAACGTATTGTATAATGTAGTGTAGAATACGCTTACTTTGATTGTATATATCAACATGTGATATAAATTTTAAATAGATATTAAAATGACAGCCGATGTGTTTGACAAATTTTCTAAGCTACCCTTATATATTATGCTCCACCTTTCAGCACATCTTCTCATCTCTCAAGCTCTCAAGTTTTACTTCTCTCTAACTCTTCAATATATTCTTCTGTTTTAATCCTACCTGAGCTCTGTCGATCACTCCATCTCATCATTCACTGAAAAACCTAGTACTTGTACGTCCAGCCTGCCTTGTTACAACATGGGGGAGATCAGTATCACCAATGAGTCCAGCGCAACATGTGATTCCACATCAGTGACATTTGGATCTAACAAGCCAAAGATTGATGAGAGCCGCTGAGTCGAATGGGGAGTGGCGCAAGCGTGGTAATCGACTCAGAAATGATAGGTGCAGTTGTTGGAGCGAACAATGGCGTACTGGAGGCCGAGTCAAGAAAGTTGCCGTCTTCCAAATACAAGGGAGTAGTGCCACAGCCGAATGGTAGGTGGGGAGCACAGATCTACGAGAAGCATCAAAGAGTTTGGCTAGGGACGTTCAATGAGGAGGAAGAAGCTGCTAGGGCTTATGATACCGCTGCGCAAAGGTTCCGTGGCAGGGATGCGGTCACCAACTTTAAGCCATTAGCAACTGATACGGTTGACCGAGACGCGTGGAGTCAGCTTTCTTGAACTCTCGGTCCAAAGCTGAGATTGTAGACATGTTACGCAAGCATACTTATGCGGATGAGCTCGAGCAAAACCGGAGGAGTGTAGGGATAAATGATGGACATAACAATGGGTTAGGGAGGGTTGGACAGCAGTCAGTTGGGAAGAAGGAGCACTTGTTTGAGAAATTAGTGACTCCGAGTGATGTAGGGAAGTTGAACCGGTTAGTGATCCCTAAACAACATGCTGAGAAGCATTTTCCATTGAATAGCTCGGGTGTAGCAGCAGCAGCCGCTGCGTCTAAGGGAGTGCTGCTTGAATTTTGAGGATAGTAATGGGAAGGTGTGGAGGTTTAGGTATTCATATTGGAATAGTAGCCAGAGTTATGTGCTCACTAAGGGTTGGAGCCGGTTTGTCAAGGAGAAGGGTTTGCTTGCCGGGGATGCAGTCAGTTTCGAACGGTCCAATGGAGTAGACCAACAACTTTACATAAACTTGAAGCCTAAGAATGGGTCAAGTGAGACAGATAGTACTAAATTATCTGATTCAGAACTTGCCCGTTCGACTATTCGGTTATTTGGAGTGAACATTATCAAGAACCCTATTTGCAACATTATCATGAAGAATCCCAATGACAACATCAAGAGGATGAGAGGCTATGAAGACAAGGATTTGTTCCCATTCCAATGTATGAAGAAACAAAGGGCATCATCTGCCATTGTTGCATATTTGTGAGATTCTAGTTAAGTTTACATTTTAGGGAATATTTTATGTAGGTTTATCTCTCTTTTTTAAGGATGGTGGTTCTAGTTGGCAAGTTGCAAAGAGAAAAGTTTATCATGAAAAGAGAAGAACAATTGTATAATGTTGACAAAAGCTAGTAGCAAGTAGGAAATCAAATAAGGGATTGACTCAAGACTTGATGCACTTCTGTTCAGATGTATTCATGTAGTGGCGGTTTTATAAAACAATTGGACACAGGTTTGATGCTCTTCCCTGAAAATATACATTACTAGTGGACACCAACTTCCATGGAAAGGTCATGATGAAGCTTCCTCATTCTTTCCTTGATGTTATCTTACATCACCTTTTCACATCAAACTAAAATCCCAATTGGTATACTTTATGGAATTTTCAAAGCCTTTTCCATACAATGCGACTAAGTCATTGTCTTCACCAATACCACGAATGAACACAAACTTGCATTACATTGCATCAAATCCGAATATCATTGTAGACAAATGCACGAGCTTTATAAGAGGAGATGTCACTGATATCAACTTGTATAAACAACTAAGATACGATTTCCTGCCTTTTAGTGGCCGGACGTCTTATCTAATTTGAATGAGATTACATCTTTCATCAACACATATAACATGCTGATTAATGCCTGTAATATGGACTCACTTTTACACCAATTCCTAAATGATACTCTAATATTGTTAGCGTTGCAGTTGCTAGGTTGTTTGACCTAGTTGTGCATTCAAGTCAATTACGTAAAGTTGGGCACATAACATTAAAGTTCACTCCTACAAACTTCAAGGACACCCAGCCCACAAAACCCTAGAGTTAGCTAAAAGCCCATTTAACCCAAAACATTATGCCAAAAAACCTACTGAATTATAAATGGTCAAGCTCAGTACATGAACATAATCGACCCTACATGGGCCAAGATGTTGGAGCCTCTAAATTGTTCTATGTTTTGTCACCATGCAGCTGTCGAGTACAACTCATGAATCACAACAAGCTTAGCTAACAACGTTTGATGTCAGTCCCTTAATTTTTTGCAATCTACTTTAAAGTATATTCTACGAATATGCAACGAATACTACTTTTTTCTCGTTAAAATAAAATAAATATTATTCATCGAATCTATTTTGAATCTGTACTAAACTAAAATGATTAGATATCAATATTATCATCATCGATCGTCTAGCACGTTTTCTATGTAATATATGGCTCTTGAAGAGCTTCAAAGGACAAAAGGATAAATAAGGATAAGGTATGGTGGCAAGGCAGCATGAAGAACAAGGTACTCAATGGGACCATGTATCATGTTATACGCGGCTTGAGTAGGTGAGCTTTCTCATTTAAGGCACCCAGCTAAGGCTTCCAGGAGAAGTGTTTAAGCTATATATTAGATTCCCATTGGGATCCTCTGAGAAACTACTCTCTCATTTGATTCTACACTATCTTCTTGTCTCATTTCAAACTTATCCACTTACTAATTAGTTGCATTATTAAATTTGATTAATGTTATGATGATTAATTGTAACTATTGAAATGTTCTACGTAATCTCTATATATTCTACTTGATTTCTTTTTCATTGTAATGTCAGTACTAATCGACGATCAAAAAGACCAAAATATCCCCATCTTTTACTTAAAAATTCTCAAAATTCTCAAAATGTCCTATAAATTATTACAAAATAAGTATTTTAGACATTCATTAAGAGATGAGGATCTATTTAAGTAGCAAAATCTAGAAGAGAATGAGAAGAGTCAAGGAATATTCAAGTTCATTCTTATCAAAAACGCCACCTCATCATACATTTTCTCGTCGCTAATGCTAATACACGTATATCCAAGACACCGAACCGGACATCAAGGAAGAAGAGATTCGGTCGGTACGCGACGGCCCGACTTTGAACTTCCCTTGCACTCAACCCTACTTTATTTATTCTTCTCTCGATACCAAAGTTTATTCCTTTTTCCGATTCTCATCAGATCCCTTATTCCCATTTACTTCTCTGGATCGGATCTCTCTATGAAACAACACCTTCTTTGTAACAAAGCTTGCAGCTGCGGTCCTCTGTTTCGTCTTCCAAGTCCATTAGCAGGTTAAAGATTGCGACTTTCCATCTGGGTATGATGGATTACGCTCAGAAAATGCGAAAGTGTAATGAATATGTTGAAGCCTTGGAGGTGGAAAAGCGTAAGATTCAGGTTTTTGAGCGTGAGCTTCCTCTCTGTTTGGAGCTGGTTTCACAAGGTATTGATTAGTTTATGACTTTATGTTGTTATTGATTGATTTGAGAAGTGGGTTTGGATGGATTTTGATTTAAAAGATGGATCTTTGCAGCGATTGATGCGTGTAGACAGCAGCTGTCGGGGTCTGGTGGAGCTGTTGGGACTAGTCATGAGTGTTCTGAGCAGACGTCGAGCCGTGGACCGGTTTTGGAGCAGTTCATTCCTATTAAAGAAGTTGGTGATGGTGTGGGTTCATCTGAAGATGGTGGTGATGATGATGAAGCTGAAGACGAGTCTGGTGAGAAATCTAATGACAAGTCCGGCAAGAAATCTGACTGGTTAAGATCTGTGCAGTTGTGGAACAGTCCTCAGATCCAGCTCCTGTCTCTGAGGTAATATAATGCATGCATCATTCAATTGCTAATTAGTCTAAGAAAAAATGTGTTCTTTGTTGAGATTTTAGGGATTCATTTGGTTGGATTTTGATTTAGGTTGTTATTGTTTTTCAGGTGAAGAAAGATGGTGGAGGATTCAGGCCATTTAACAAGGAGAAAGTTGTTCAACCGGTAGTTGAGATGGTGGAGAATAAGCCGGCAAGCTCTTCAACGATGAAGAGTAGGAAGGAGGAGAGTAATAATAAGGAGAATGAGAGTGGGCAGACTCAAAGGAAGCAGCGTAGATGCTGGTCTCCGGAGCTGCATCGAAGGTTTATTCATGCTTTGCAACAACTTGGTGGACCTCATGGTGAGAATTCCCGCTTTGTTTAATTATTTGTGTTGAGATTGGGAACTAGGGCTGTGCAAATGTGGAGATCAGGATTGAGATTTTCTTTGATTTGTTGTAGTTGCTACGCCTAAGCAGATCAAGGAGTTGATGAAAGTTGACGGATTGACAAATGATGAAGTTAAAAGCCATTTACAGGTTTGTTGATATTTCTCAAGTCATTTTTTACCTAAATGTGTCGTGGATTGTAAATGTTTTAAGCATAAAATTTGCTGATAATGATTTTATTTGATATATTTCAGAAATACCGATTACACATGAGGAGACCGAGTACCACAATGCCATCAACGGAAATGCTCAAGGGCCTCAGTTTGTACTCGTAGGAGGTATATGGGTACCACCACCTGAGTATGCAGCCGTGGCAACACCCACAGCAGCCTCATCAGGAGATCAAGCTAATGCTAGTAGCGTAAAAAAAGAAACGAAATTCCCAAGCAATGGCGTTTATGCACCAGTGGCTAAAGTGGGAACTCCATTTGCGCAACCAGCTTCCAAGACACAAAATAATAACCAAAGGGATCATAGTGGTTCTCATTATGAGGACGATCGAAGTCATAGTGCACATGGGGGAGAACGAGCTCATTCTAGATCTCCTACTTCATCATCTTCCACGCATACCACTGCCACAGCTACAGCTTCGCCGGTATCATCCTAGAGTTTAAAAGTTCCAATGTTATAGCTTTTTGTTGTAAACAGGAGAATGTATTATCTTTGTGTTTGATCAGATCACTGAGATGTGTTTGCCATTGTATTTCCATGTATGTAAAACCATACTTGACAATAAATATTATCTAAATTTTTCCAAGTTTACTATATTTCACTTGTCTAAGTCCAACTTAATAGATTACAAGTCTTTCAATAGATTATTCTTGTGACTTGAATAAATTGTAGAATTGCATGGTTTTGCAAGAAAGGTGGTAAGAGAATCTTAGTACATAGTGGATGCCAATTGGTTGATTAAGTTAATCAATTACTCTATATAACAAGGCCAAAGGAATATAAAAACAAAGGAACAATCTTGTTCCATGGAATCTTCTCAAATGATTCTTCACCAAAATAAGCTAAGAAATATAACAAATAAGAGCCAATTGAGGCATCAAGATTATATAATTCTCATGTTTTGAGTATTCAATTCTCCACTATAGAACATTAACACATTTTAACCACAAATGGCACCATAGAAGAGAGCCTTTTTAGAATTATTATTCACTAGGATCATAAGGCTGGCTATGGCTCTTGTTCCAAGTAACATAAACTTGAATAATTCACAAGTGTTGTTATTCAAGTACCATTCATATATATTAATGTACGAAAAAGAAAATTGTTAGCTGAATTTGTGAACATAAACTTTAAATATGTAAAAAGAATGAATATTTTTATCCAGAAGACACTTATTATCGAAACAATATTCAAACAACAACTATTATCGAAACAATATTAAAACTTAATTTAACAAGTACAACCAGCTCATAAAGGCACACATTATGGGAAGATCCAACCTCCATTTTCTTTAGAGAATCCAAAACAAGAATATTCGGTACATTTTTTTAGATCAGCAGTTGAGGGATTGACAAGAGGAAGAGACAAGCTTGGAAGCCAAAGTGTCCCTTGAGTAAAACCAAGAGTAAATTGTCTCTTCAAAAGGATAAACCTCATCTTAACTAGTCAATTAATGAAAGTATCAAAAGGCAACAATGTGGTGGGGATTTGTTCAAGATGATAAATCTTGTCACCAAATGAATATTCTGATGACCTAATTGTACTGATAAATAGTCAACCTTTGATATCAAAATACTCCACTATTTGATTCCTCATGTGGAGGAGGGGATATGAATATTATCCATAAAATATGAGTGTTCATACAATGAACTTGCATTGTGTCATTCAACTGAATATGTTGTTAATAGTATCTTCTTGTCATGAAACCAGTGTTAAACTGGTAAGAATTTGCTAAGTGAGCTTGAAAATGTCAGTGTGAGCAGCAGCACTAGACCCTATAGAACTCTCCTCATAAGCCAAATTTCAAACCTTTGCTAAGTGAGCTTGCATTTGTATTCAGCTTAAACTAGATGAAAGCTTGATCAAAGAACTCTCCTTTTATTTGGGCAAGAATTTGTCATGGTTAAGGTTTACCACTTGGTTTCTCCTCAGTCCTGTCCTACCTAGTATTTTCATGATACTACAAGCTTCCAAAACTTGATAGAATTTAGAGATAACAACGATCAACATGTGTCCTAGTTGTAGAACTTGCCCTTCTCTAGCTTGTCACCTTCAAAATTGAACATCAGCTGCTTATTTGACAATATTTTTGTTCAAACTCAAACTGTATAGCCCGGACGAGTTTTTTGCCTTCAGGAATCGGTATGTCAGACCCAGTGCATGCCTCATTACGTCAAACAAAGTCATTCTAAAGCTCCAATTTACGAACCATTTCTGTTTATTAGACCAATCAGCATACGTGCAACGGCAAGGAGAAGCTTTGCCAATAGATTAACTGATGTTTCTGTATCCTCAGCCCATTGAGCAGCCACGGCCTGCGAAATTGCATACAGTCAAATATAAATTACCCATCCTATAATGTCGCTAAAGTAAAATGATTCCAAGTTAGGCATCAGAAAACTAAGAATTGAAATAGATCGGATAACTATACCTGTGCTTCAGTCAAGCAAGTGAGTCTCATTGCAGTCAAACTGTAGCGACTTAGTTCTAAAGGCTTGTCTTCTTTGATGGCCTTCTCGAATAAGATAGACAAATCATATGCTAGATATCAATACTCCAACAGCTTTTCAGCGAAATGTTGCAAACTTTACCAAATCTGTGGATATTTCCAAGTAGACTTCATCGAGTTAATATAGTTCTGAAGATGGATATTAATATATAAGATTCCCCTAAAATACCTGTCACATTTATTTCCAAAACCAGCTGCCTAAGTGATATGCCAAGGAAAAAAGAATCATAAAACTCTCAAACTGGAAATAGTTGAGTTTGAAGAATTTTGGACTACCACAGATTTGAGAAAAAGTTTGATGAGTTCATAGTAGTATGAACTTCATAGTTCATACTACTTGTCCATCAAATTTTCTGGCCAGAGAACCACTTAATCATCCAGGGGGCTCCTTATATGCTTCATGTTGCGCAATCAAGTCACTCTGTAATGCTACATAACAGATAACACTTCGACTTTGATTCTTCATAAACAAGTATAAATACCACATGTTGACTACCATTTCAGTCTGCTGAGTTGACAGACCCGATACACTTCTTAAATAGCAAGCACTTAAACTGCTTCTATTCACGCTTGGAGGTCAAATCTCCAATGCGTAAGCCTCTTGTGCTAAAAGGCATCCTCAAACACAATATGCTCACCCCACCACCAAACAAAATAACAAGCCCAAATTTTTCAAAGGAAAGAAAGGGTAAATCAACATAATCCTAAGACAATCAACAAAATCAGTCCTGCGGGAGTCGATCAACATAATCCTAAGACAAGTACCTAAACCTAAGAATTCAAGAAACAACACATGTGAAGCAAAAATAAATGAATCAAGCTACAACTATTGATGTTAAATCCATCAAATAGAATTCAGAGTCTCAGAATACAACATATAGTAGCGAAGAAAAAGAAACAAAAGAGAACCTTTTTGGTTCTGACTTGTGAGTTTATCAGTCTCGACAAACTGCAGCATCACCTTGCTCAACTCCACTCGAAAAAGATCTAAAAACCCTAACAACCCAATATGACCAACATTATAAAAAGCCTAAATTTCGAATCTTTATTGGAATCCCGTGTGCCTAATCCGACACGCAGCAGGACTAGGTTTTCTAAAAACCGAATCTTCATCGGAACCGGATATTATGATGTTTCTTGGTTAATTTTTGTTTTGAATAAAAAAATTTATATGACAAAATACTGATTTAAAAAAGGGATAAGTTGCGAGGAACATAACTACTAAAATAAATAAAATAATTTTTTACTGTAGTGAAGAATGATTGATTTCACTTAGCACAATTTATTTTGATATTTATTTCATTCGGGTGCATCGATTCATCTCTTCAACAAATTTATTTGATGCTTGCCATCTCTTCAACTCACATCGTTTGGCATTGTATTATTCCTTATTCGGTTCCCTTGCTCTACTATCTTTTGTTTGCACATGGATTTACTTAAGATAGATTTGATGTTTTTACAACCCATCTTAGGTACTTTTAGGATTTTTTTGATAAAAAATGTTCGGTATAGATCAATGATCGATATGTACATAATGATTTATATAACTAGAGTTAAATGTAGCTCTTTACATAACCGAACAACTGTGTTCTCATCATAATCGTGTCTAGCTCTGTAACATCGTTCCATGTCCACAATATGCAGCCACAGATGCACAGACTCTCATCATTCAAAATGGAAACTTTGTCGAGTTAAAGTAAATCATAAATGATCATCTAGCCTGTCACCAAGGGCTACCTTAACTGTTTGTCATGACTCATAAGATGAGATGCGATCTTAACTAATCAGTCACATCAAGGGTTACAGTATTCTATTTGCCATCTTCTGAAAAATGCTTGATCCATTCGACTCCATAAATCGGCACATTCCTCAAATCTCTCAATATCATCACTATCTTTCTTCCACAATGGTGCCTTGATCATCATTCCCTCCTCCCACATTAAATTAATCCTTTTTTAACATTATCCAACTCTGAATTTCATCAATCAACATGAATTTCCAGGCCCCTTTTTTATAAATTTCTTAGGACCAAATTCCAAATATCTGAATATAATTAAACATCATCCTATTTAAACCAATGTTTAATGCATCTATACAAAAAATGTTTTGGCGTCTGATCCTGAAAATCTGGATAAGATTAAAAAAACCAGGAAACTATAAAATCATGTGTTGAGGTCGTAGCCGTTGGCTTTTTCAGTTTCTTTTTCTTCTCTTAAACAATCGATATTCAATTTGCTTTACCTCTCCATTTCCTTTCGCCCAATTGGTTACTACCCATCTGAAATCTCCACGTTCTGATCACTCTCCAACCCTAAAGTCACTACCTTTCACAATCGTTCTAAGCGGATGTGCTTGTAAAGCCATGACAGACTCTAAAGGTCACTCCTTTACATCCGACTCCCCCGAAAATGAACAGGTTTGTTGTCTTTTCGATCAGATCTTGAACTGGGTACTGTTGAAATTGTGAAATCTGATCTGGGTTTGGATTTTTTTGACTAGCAGAATGGTGGGAGGAGTGGAAGCGTTTACAGTAGTGGGGTTTCTGAGCCGATTAGGAATTGGCGAGATGTGTTTTGGTTATTAGTGTTTGTGGTTCATTTGATGTTGTTGGCGGCAGGGCTTGTAGTTTTAGGGCTTAATAGATTTAGGAAGACAGATAGGTTTAACCTGCAGAAGTATGGGTATTTGCAGAATAAGAAGGATTTGACTGAGGATTATTGGCCGTTTTATGCGGTGGCTGGTGGTATTGGGGCGGTGATTGGGTGGGCTTGGCTGTTGTTTTTGGGGTCTAGAGCTAACCAGATGATGAAGGTGTCTGTGCATATCTTGACGACTTATTTGGCTGTAATTAGCGTCTTGTGCTTTTGGAGTCATCAGTTCTTTTTGTGGGGTGTGGTGTTTGCTGTCTGGGCTGGTTTGCAGTTCCTGTATGTAATTTCAGTCATTGACAGGTACTTCAGTTTATCCATTTTGTGCATTTAAATTTTTTTGATATCTAAATCATTTTGTCATTTTGATGTGCGAGTGAAGTTATTTGTTACGCGGAGTATAGTCCATACCGAATTAAGTAGGGATCTGGATTGATATCTATTGCACACCTCTGCTATATATTCTTTGTTTTTAGTTTTGAAGTTGAAATCATGTTATGATACTAGTAAAAGGGGGTTGAGTAGAAATTGGGAAAGTTGACCACAGGTAGATGATATTTGTAAATTATAATAGTTCTTGAACCTTTTTGAAAAGTGCTCCTTTAGGTAATCTGACAGGTTGTTGTTGTTCTTTTTTGGAAAGGTTACATAGTTTTTCTATCTTTGGAATTCACTAGTTTTGTTAAATGACTTTTGAATATTCACACTTTGTTGGAGTCGAATTTAATCTTAGTTATAGGATTATGTTTTTCTTTAAGAAATAGCATTATGTGTCCCTCTCATCAGATTAGTTGAGAAGTTGAGTTTGACCTTATGGTTTTAGTTGCATCCATAAAATTCGGTCAAAGAATAGTATTTTCCTTGTTTTCATCTTTTTTGCTTTGTGTACCTGCTTCTGTACCCAAGGATGTTGTTAAAAGTTCCTTACGAGTAAAAATTTGATTAATAAGATGCAAATGCAATATAAAGTTGTCCATGATCGCTGCACACGTGCAGGGATCAATATACTTTTCTCCTAAGTTTTCTCGTTTACTTGTTTCAGACTTCCCTTTACTATGCTAGTGCTGCAGAAGTCTGTACAAATGGTATGGAACCTCCCAGAAGTCATGAGAGTAGCATATGCATTTATGTTTGTGATGGTTTTATGGATGGGAATATGGTCCTTTGGAGTGGCTGGCGTGGTAGCTTCAAGTACAACTGATGGCAAGAGCGGACTTGCATGGCTTCTTGTTCTGGTAAGATCGATTTTTATTTCATTTTTCAGTGTTGTTGGATTTTATATGACTAAGTGAATTTTGTGCTCCATTTTTTTCAGGGACTTTCAGTTAGCTTATTTTGGACCGGTGCAGTCCTTTGTAATACCGTTCATGTCATTGTTTCTGGAACAGTGTTTCTTGTTCTCTTTCATGGTGGCCAAGAAGCTGAAGGAATGCCTCCTAAAATAATGATGAAATCATTACGTTATGCAGTAACAACCTCGTTTGGAAGCATTTGCTATGGTTCGCTCTTCACTGCCGCTATTCGCACTTTACGATGGGAGGTAAGATTTTCCTTCGCATTGACAAATTTAGATAACTTATTTTTACATATTTCATACCAAGGGGAATATGATAATCTCATGATAGTCAATATTTTCAGATCAGAGGCCTCCGTTCAAAGATAGGAAAAAATGAGTGCCTCCTCTGCTGCGTTGACTTTTTATTCCATCTTGTGGAGACTCTTGTTAGATTCTTCAATAAATATGCATATGTCCAGGTACTTAATTTCTTTGTGCTCTCATTTGTGTCTCAGTCATGCTCACATGAGTGCTTCAATGTAAAAACTTGATGTTCCTGCTGGTAAGTGGTAATGTTTATTGTGGTATCGGGTTTTAAGTTGTGAAAAATCATGTGCGTCAAGTCATCTTTACTGGTGTTTTGCATCATTTGATTTAAACAGATTGCAGTCACTGGTAAGAATTTCAATCATTCAGCTAGAGATGCATGGGAGCTATTCCAATCAACTGGTGTCGAAGCTCTTGTTGCATATGATTGCTCTGGTGCTGTTCTTTTTATGTGCACTGTACTGGGAGGCCTTGTTGCCGGGACCTGCGCAGCAGCTTGGGCATGGATTAAAGTTGGTGAAAGAGTACTAATGGTCGGATGTACAGCTATGCTCATGGGAATGATTCTCGTAAGTCTTATACATTATTTTCCTCAAAAACTGTACTATTTGCTCAATTAGTATTCAAGTGTTCTTGTTTGGTTACAGGTAGGGTTGGCTATGGTTGTGGTGGAAAGTGCGGTTACATCTATTTATATATGTTATGCGGAAGATCCTATGTTAATCCAAAAGTGGGATTCGGAGTTCTGTAATCAAATGTCCGAGACACTGCATTTACGACTCCAACATAGAAGCAGTCGAGCAAGTGAAGTCTTGACACACAACCGTATTGATACCAATACCCAAGTGCGATCATGACTCTCGCCAGTCTATATGATCTTTTAATGCATTCAGGTTATACGATGATTTTGTTCACTTGAAAATACTAACTAGGAATTTCACATTTCATGATTCAGCCATTTTGTGTAAAGTTTGTGTAACTGAGTAGATGGATTTTAGTTTGTTACAAGAACATATTTCAACTGACAGTACGATAATATCAAAATTTTATTTCAAATACGCAATTTTATGTAGTATGTTTGGTTGGTGGAAAATTTTCACAATGGAGACAATAACATATTCCATTCACACATTTGCCATCAAAACAATACTGACAATTTCTTCCGCAATCCTCCCTTGATATGCAATTACTGATGACTTTGTTACTTTCATACATTTTCTCATACGATTCTACAACAACAAAGATACAATAAAAACTTACTAAGAAACTGTTTTTCTACTCCTCAAACCAAACTATAAAACAATAAAGAGTAGATAAATCAAATTGAAATGATGTTATTTTGAAACATCGATCGTGAATGTGTACTCACCAACAAGAATGCATCCGACAAGACAAAAAACAATAGCCAACAGGAATTGCAGTGATACTTGATTATTCTTCATTGTGAAGATTTGTTTGTAATTTTTTATATGCTTGAAATGTTATTGGGGTCTAGTTATATAATGTAAAATCGTCTGATATACTAAGTACATAGTGAGTGAGATATTTAATCAAGTTCATAAATACTTGCTGACTTTTGTAATTATATTTAGGATTATTGCCGAAAACCACCTCTTATACGGCGTAATTGCCGAAAACCACCCCTTATACGTTTTATTGCCGAAAACCACCCTTTATTCGTTTGTTTAGGGTTTCGTCGCACATCGTAACGTTTTCCGTTAAATTTTTGTTAAATCTCACGTTAATTAGGTTAATAGGTTAATTAAACACAATTTTAGTTTAATGAGGCCAAGTTAATTAATTAGGGGTGGTTTTCGGCAATAAAGCGTATAAGGGGTGGTTTTCGGCAATTACGCCGTATAAGGGGTGGTTTTCGGAAATAATCCCTTTAATTAATTAGTTTATAAAATCAAACACCATGGTCAACGCCTCTCCCAAAATCTGAGCCCTAAAGATCGCACCTTTAATGGAACTCAAACCTCAAAAGATCGCACCTTTAATGGAACTCAAAACTCAAAAGAACGCACCGTTAATGGAACTCAAACCTCAAAAGATCCAACCTTTAATGGAAATCAACCTCAAAAGATCCAACCTTTAATGAATGGATCAACTCGCCTCCTACTCATCCGACGCCTCCGACCACGCCCAGCCATGGACCGAAATGTTCCGTTCCGCTTCAACCCGCAAACCCGACTCCGCCCCACGAAGCCGCGCACAATCTCCATCCCCATCTCGCATTCCTCCACCCAAATCGATACCTTCACAATCTCCCACCTCCGAAAACACCACCACTTCCCTCTCCGATGACCCTCAAGTCCGCCTGGCCCTCTACATCGCTAAACAAATAAAGGGTGGTTTTCGGCAATAAAACGTATAAGGGGTGGTTTTCGGAAATAATCCCTTAATTAAACTAAAATTGGATTAATTAACCTAATTAACGTGAGATTTAACAAAAATTTAACAGAAAACGTTACTGTGTGTGACGAAACCCTAAACAAACGAATAAAGGGTGGTTTTCGGCAATAAAACGTATAAGGGGTGGTTTTCGGCAATTACGCTCTATAAGGGGTGGTTTTCGGCAATAATCCCTTATATTTATATAAGTTAATACCAAATTTGAGGACATCTCAATTCGCTTTGAATAAGTTTGGAAAACTTTTGTGTTTTTCATGTATACCAAAATAAGTTTTAAAACTAGGCAGCCCTATTTCCAAGAAAATAGATGACGTAAACTCAAGCATTAAAAAATGATGGGAAAATTTCTAGGATGAGCGTTGATTGGTAAAGACAATGATAGGGATTGTATCATGTGAATTCATCTATTTTGATGGATTCGTAAACCCCTCTTCCATTCGTTGATTGTATTTTTTAGATGCACAAGATTGCGCAAATGCATTAATGAAACATATGAGTTGCATATGTTTTGCACATAACAAATGCAATGACGTGGTGCAATCTGATGCATCCAAAAAATGCAATCTGATGCATCCAAAAAATGCAATCAACGGATGCAAGAGGGAGTTTATGAGTCTATCAAAATAGACGGACATAGATAGTTGATTTTTGGAGTTTTTTATATTAAATCTGATCCATCCATTTATCAAAAATCAACGAAAGAGATCGTATCTCACCGTCTCACAAATATTTTAACGGTATTTTTTGATCATTTCCCTACAACTGAATATTCTTTATAAGGAAAACAATTGTTGAATGAAAGGAGTACATGTTTTGTGCATCATCAATGTTTTCATTGGTCGAAAAGAGGTGTAATGTTTTTAGGCAGTAATTGTGGGGCAAATGAGACATGTCTATCTCTTACTGTATTAAGCATAACTTCGATGAAACATGCAACTATTTAATTTGACAGATTAACCAAAGATTGAAAAGCACTGACAGAACAACCGAAGATTGAAGAGGCTCTGGCAGTAAATGTTTGTGTGGTTAAGCTGTCTAGTTACCTCTATAACCAATGTTATAAATGTCAGTCTCAAACCATAACACATTAACACACAAGCTCTTACCTTCGATCAAACCATGCAGTCCCGCATTGAGATGGCCACATATCTTACAAATATTTATAATCAGGTCTTAAATCATCAACAAGCAGTTGATCACGTTCCAAACCCGCAACAGCCAACTGATCAGAGGCGTCCCTTCTGCGCCTGCTGCAGCAACTGGGATTTGAAGTGGTGGGTGAGAGCGGTGACATATACGGTGATATTTATGCTTTTTTTGTGGGCTTGTTACTATTAGTAACTTATTCTTTTCAATTTTGGCCGTCTTCAACCCCACCACCGCCTGCTCCGCGGCAGCCAGCTTTGTTTCAATTGAAAAACGCCACTTTATCCCAGTTCACACTTAACGGACAAACACTAACTCTGAACTTTACTTACACAGCAGAAGCCAGAGAGTTAGTGTCCTCCAACAATATATCAACCTCTATTGACATTGAGGGAATGAATTATTTCCGCGTGTTCCCTAAATTCCATCAGAAACTTCCGTCGGACGAAAATTTTTTGTGGTTTGGGGATATTACAAGGCATTTGTTTTAAACCTGCAACAAGTCCAGCCGCTGATTAAGCTTATGGAAAAAGGAACATTAGTGATGTATATTTATATTTTTATGGGCACTGATGCAACCACGATATGCCCGGTGCATGTTGTGTTTCCAGAAAAAAACACTCAAGTCTTCCCGTGTTACTGATATAATAGTACTCCAAATTATTGTGCATATTATTAATGTAAACACTGTGGAAGAGTATCTTATATATTGAAGTTAGGAAGCTTTTCTTGACAGTTCTGTTTTCATGTATTTTGAGTTTCATGAGCCTGCGGATTGGCTGCGGTTATGATCACTTTTGGAAGCTCTATATGTCCATCCATTTGTATGTGTCTGGTTTGAGGTTTCAGCCTTTTGTTAAAAAACACCAAGGCTGTTGTACTTGTCTAATGATTCAATTTGTTGTATTTTCAAAACGACGCATTTTTTACATTATGAAGTACCGAATCTGAATATGGCGATAGATACGAAGTTGGCTGACCAACTCATCCTCGCACTCTCCGCCATTTTCATCTTCTTCATCATAGAATCATACACCTGCATTCCCTCTATAACACCCGAAAGCTTCAATCTTTGATCGTTTCAGCATCTGGGTATTCTCAATTTAGCTAAAAATGGCAGCATCTCCGCTCCTTATTAGGGTTTCTGCATCGGGCAACAAATCGATGTCATTCTCGAATTCAGTGGGTAATAGCGTGGTGAGTTTAGGATCTGGAGTAATGGGTCGAAGTCGATTGAGGCGGAGGATGACTGTACAGTCGAAGATCCGTGAGATATTCATGCCGGCATTGAGTTCAACGATGACAGAAGGGAAGATTGTGTCGTGGATTAAGTCTGAAGGGGATGTGTTGTCGAAGGGTGAGAGTGTTGTTGTGGTGGAATCTGATAAGGCTGATATGGATGTTGAGACTTTTTATGATGGGATTTTGGCAGCAATTGTTGTGCCGGAAGGGGAGACTGCGCCGGTTGGAGCTCCGATTGGGTTGTTGGCGGAGTCTGAGGAGGAAGTTGCTGAAGCTAAGGCCAAGGCTGCTCAGAGTAGTGGTGGTGGTTCGGCTGCATCTGCAGCTCCTGCTGTGAATGTGGCTGTAGTGTCAGAGCCAGTTGTTGCTCAGGTGGCGCCTAAGGCTGCTCCAGTGGCTGTAGCATCGGATGGGCCGAAGAAGATTGTGGCTACACCATATGCGAAGAAGTTGGCAAAGCAGCATAAGGTTGATATTAATGGATTGGTTGGAACTGGGGCGTTTGGGAGGATCACGCCTGAGGATGTGGAGGCTGCTGCTGGGATTGCGCCTCAGAAGAGTGATGCTGTGGTGAATGTGCCACAAGCGTCCCCTGCTGCTGCTGCTGCACCAAAGCCCGCTGCAGCAGCTGCGGCTGCATTGCCGCCACTTCCTGGTGCGACTATTGTGCCATTTACCACTATGCAATCTGCTGTGTCGAAGAACATGTTGGAGAGTCTTTCAGTCCCAACATTCCGCGTGGGGTATCCGGTGACAACTGATGCATTGGACAAGTTGTACGAGAAGGTACACTATCTTTTGATGCTTCAGTTTCAAGATTTTTTCAGGATAATTTGAAATCTTCTGGTTACTAATTTTTGTTGAAAACTTCAGGTGAAGCCTAAGGGTGTAACAATGACTGCATTGTTGGCCAAGGCTGCTGCCATGGCTCTTGCACAGCACCCGGTGGTGAATGCTAGTTGTAAAGATGGAAAGAGTTTCACTTACAACAGTAGTATAAACATTGCTGTTGCAGTGGCAATTAATGGCGGGTTGATAACCCCTGTGCTTCAGGATGCGGATAAGGTCAGTGCTTTCGTTAAATGATTATCTGATAAAGGAAGTCAATATTCCAATTGGTTATAGAATGCTAAAATCATCATATACAAGATGCCAATTTTCAGTTGATTATAGATTATTGTTGTGATTGAAATGCTAAATCACTCATTGTATTTGGACAGTTGGACTTGTACTTGTTATCCCAAAAATGGAAGGAACTTGTAGAGAAGGCTCGATCAAAGCAACTCCAGCCACAGGAGTACAACTCAGGTTCTATTCATACAACCTTTTTTAAAATCTGAATGTGATTGGAAGCAGTCCAGTAGTTGCATAATATGAAAATTTTCGCTGCAGGGACATTCACGTTATCCAACTTGGGCATGTTTGGAGTGGACAGATTTGATGCTATTCTACCTCCTGACCAGGTTAATTAACTTATGAAAGACGATGCTCTATAAATATTATGCATATCCGTGATAATTGGTTTGTAAAATAATGAATACTTGTTTTGTATGGCAGGGTGCGATTATGGCTGTTGGAGCATCAAAGCCCACGGTTGTCACTGGCGCTGATGGATTCTTCAGTGTCAAAAGCAAGATGCTGGTAAGTTATTCAAAATTGTTGATTGCATTTAAGTGGTCATTTTATATGATATTGGGGTTAGTTCCTTTCAACATATAACGATAACTATAACATCTGGGGCAACATGAGCTTTTGATATTGAGCATTTATATTTATTTATATGCATGTCTTACCTTGTGGAGCTTGTAAGAAGTGGTACTGCTTCATTTGAGTGTCTACACGTTAGATGCTTAGGATTGCTTGACAATTACTTATTCTTCTCTGGTTTTTGCAACCTTTAAGTGCGGGTTGAGCTCGTAACCCGACCCATGACGGTTCTTACCCCCTTGATATTTTTACAAACTGTGTGCGTAAGAGAACTCATGAATAGAAAATCCATGGAACCATGTATGTACAAACACATATTAATTTCTAAGGATAGTTGTGAAGCTCTTTACTCGAGATCAGGTGTTTAAGGTATAATGTGATAGTATCTCACATAAAAGTTATGACAGCTTTGATTAGAAGTCCAAGTAGATATATCATTTTTTTCGATTTTCATGACACTTGCTACAAAATATATATCTTTATCAGTGTCTTGGCTTTCGATGAATTTTTTTCTTGCCCTTTTCATTTCAGGTTAATGTCACAGCTGATCACCGCATCATCTATGGAGCTGACTTAGCAGCTTTTCTCCAAACCTTCTCAAAGATTATTGAGAATCCTGACAGCCTCACCTTGTAGATGAAGATCTCAACCCAGCTTCCCGATCAAGTTCATACTAGCTTGCGAGAGGGTAATTTTTTCGAGTTCAGCTTACTATTTAGCTCAGGTCATTTGGAGCCTTTTAATATTCGAACAAAGGAATAAATACTTTCTTATAGCTTACTTAAGTTGTCAATTCATCAGAGTTCTTACATTTTAGTTATTGTTGAATTCGGGTTATATGGTCAAAAACGCATATTATCGTTTGTTGGTGATTTGATAATAAAAGTATTAGGACTCTTGTGCTTTTACCCAGAAAGTCCAGATTTTATTATATGCTTTTACTGGTAAAGATTTCTTCAGAAGGTTTTGGCCTTAACGTGCCTTGCAAGCTCAATGTCTTCCTAGTAATTCTTTAGCTGGAATTTGAATAGGCTTGAGACCCGTAAAGCGGTGCAGAACGCAAGTAATATATCAGAACTGATATTTAGAGGAATATGAACACTGGAATAAGTGCACATAAATAGCTGATATTTATCAAAGTGCAAAATATGAAAAAAGATTCACATGGCTGTATCCTGTTGAAGACTCCCATAATAGAAAATAAAATGAGTCTACTAGAGATGACACAGGAAGGAACAGGGACAACCCGACACAGCTGAACAAATAGTTTGAGTAAGGATGGAACTGTTTCAAATCCATTAGTCTTCAAACTCGTGCATGTGATCCAAAAGATAGTTGGCAGCAAGTTCCTCGTTTTTGTTACATGCAAAGAACACCTGTAACACAATTGCTCTGTCGAATCCCATCGCTTGAAGCTGCAAGAAGGTTAACCAGAATATTCTTTACAATTGCAGAAACACCGCATTTACTTTCATAAATTGACAATTTACAATGTAATATAAATCGAGTGAGATGTGGCGATCAAGAACTTACGCGTTCAATTGCTTCATTTTCCTCTGGTGTCACCTGAATAGTCTGTTGCATTGCTGGAGCAAGTTGTTCCAGCATATCACTGTACATATAAGAGAAGGTAATTTAGTTTTTATACACAAGCATTAACAGATCAGGTGAGAGAGAATAGAAATAATGAGTTACCCTTCTGCCCCTTCAACGGGCTCATTAATGAGACGCAGGAAGTCAGCTTGATGCTCTTGAATCATCCGCATCAGTGCAGGATTCTGTTTACCAAGCTCTTGAAGCATTGGCTGAAAGCAAAACTCTATAAGCAGAAGAAAATAACAACAAATTAGCATAAATCAGATTTTAAGAGATAAAAGACCTGCAAAATTTGGGGATTTGCTTGCACCATTGTCCGCAGCGCTTGAAACTGATAACACCATGTCAAGCATTCAATACCAAGATACTATATGTTTAGCTGTTCTGTGGGTTGGTTCATGTAAATACACTAGTTAGCAACAACAAACCTGTTGACTGTTGCGAAGAAAATCTAAGTTTCCTGCACCACCAGCTCCCACATTTGGAAGTCCCTGTCATTAATTGGCTTGAGTTCATCACAAAATATTAACGAAATGAGGAAACTATATGAATCAACATATGACTCTTGTACCTGTGGAAAGAGATCTAATGGATTAGCATTTGGCCCACCCGATGCAGCTGGCACTTGTGCTGGAGCTGGTTGCTGAGCAGGTGCAGGTTGCCCACTGGCAGGAGCTCGGGCTACAGGAGGAATGTCAGCCTGTTCAGGGATGCCCTGTAGTTGAAATTTGTATTAATGGCATTAGACATGTGAAACCAATGGCAGACATACTTTTGAATCAATCAAAATACACAATTATTAATATAGTCAAAGATATTAGCTGAGCACTGAGCTTACAGAATAAAGATATTCAACTGCTCTCTCAGGGTTGTTAAAAGCAGCACGAAGAGCGCGAATAACAGTTTCCCTGTCCCATGTTCCACCGCCCATGTCTAGAATTTGTTGTACTGCTTCTTCTAAGTGATTCCCTGCAACAAGGTTAGATGCTGCGTGGCCATAGACTCCAGCCTCCGATCTGATTATCCACATAAAGAATGATTAATAAAGAATATACAATTCTTTAATAATGGACTTACGATCCAAAACAAATTTAGGAAAGACATTCACCCAGATTCAACGACAGGGGTAGGATTTGCTACTGGTTGTGCCGGAGTAGATACCACAGCAGCTCTATTTTTGGCATTCCAAAGCAACATGCATTAATGAAACTGCTAATTACATATCAATCAAAACATTTATCAACATGGGACAGTATGCATATCCTTACACTGGTGATGGCTGGGGTGCAGCAGCGGTAGGTGGTGGGACACTTCTTTCTGGAGCCTAAAAGGAAGTAGATAAATAGAGTCTCTCAATGTGTGCCGGACAAATAGTTCAAATTCTTTCTATGGCCTCTCCGATGCATATTAAATAGACGGCATAAAAGACAATTTTTTAAAAAAGATGAAACTTTTAAAAAACATAAACGGGCAACAATGTTGTTTGTTCTTACAATGTTTATTTTTCAAATTCAGGTCATAGTGTATTTAAGTCGATTCAGAGTTCAGTTAAAGAATCATCATTAACTTTACATATTTTCTATTCAAAAAAGGTTTGTCCTACTTCAAGGCATGCAAGCCAGTTAGCTCCTAGCAAATTCATGACTTTAATCTACAATAAAGCGAGGTATGTTTGTCATACAAAGCTATTATGCAATTGAATATATAGACACTATGGATATGGACATAGTAGCCTGAATCATGTTCTTGTGAAAGAGGCAACTTGCAGAAAAACCCCCTCTTTGCTTGTCCATCTATATAAGTGTACATCCAAGCGGAGAAAGCAAAACTGACACAAGAAGCCACAGATACGACTATGCCTAATAAAGTTCAGCAGATCAGTGCTAGTTTCTCATGATGGTATATCTACTTATGATACTTACCTTAGTGACAGTTGCAGTAGATGTAGTTGATCCTTCACCCGCACTTTTGGTCTAAACCCCAATTCGAAAACAAAAGCACTCAGGAACATTCCATATAAATACTGCCAAGTCATTAAACTAATTCCTTAATAAACTAAAAAGTAATTCAATTTCAATGAAAATTACCTTTGAAAGCATGACAACAATAAAATTGTCATTCAGAACTTTGTTCTCCTCCAATGTTGTTCCATCTTTCAAAACTTTTCCTTGATGAATAAGCATCTGCTGCGCAGCAGGGTACACATCCGCACCTTGAGCTTCTTCAATTTTCTTCTTCACATCAACAATCTGCACAACACTTAAACTAATTACCAAACACTCAAATCCACCTCCAATCAATCAACAGCACATCAACCAATCCATAAAACAATACTCATAACACTCGAATTCAATCAAAATATATACAATCAGTTAAACAAAATCACACACCAACCAGTCAAAAAACAAAAACCCTAAATCACGATCGGGATTTGGTACAAACCTTGTCATCGGGATTCACTTCAATCGGAAAGTTAGTTCCCTTGAGTGTCTTGACGAACACCTTCATACTGAATCGGCCGATCGAACTTTGGCGGCGCCGAATCGGACGATGGAGTTGTTGTGATCTTTGAGTATAGAGGAAGACGCGACGGTATGCGTGTGCGCTGTTTATCCCTTAATTCGATATTTTCCCGATATATCGCGCGTAATTAATTAGAGTATCCAACTACGGCCCAAATACTTTGTAATGGCTTAATGGGCTTCGGTGGAAATCAGCAACGTTACGAGAAATTGTCGAACATCAATTTGACAATTATTATTTATGGGGAAAGGTTCAAATGAGAACCTATTTTAAAATAAAAACTTAGAACTAATGTGAGCCTTAAGATTTAAGAATTAAATGGTTTGGATTGATGATCTCATTAATTAAATATTAATCATTTCTAGTGATGAAAGGGCATACTTGTCATTTCAAATCAATATAGTTGATAAATGAATTATTTTAAATTGCAAAAAAATTAGTTTATATAATTTATTTTTAAAATTTAAATTAGTGGATATAAAAAGTGCATCACTAAATACTTTAAAAGTGCATCACTAGAAATTTCAAAAGTGCATCAAAATTAAAAAAATTGCAATAATTTTTTTAATATGCAGACATTGTAATGCACTTTTTTTAATATTGTAATGCACTTTTTTAAACTTTTAACGAACTTTAAAAATATATTTTAATGCAATTTTACAAAAATATTGTAATGCACTTTTTATAAAAATATATTAATGCATTTTCAATAAATCATTAATTATCAATCATAAAATTGAATTGACAAGTGTGCCCTCATATTGATTGATGATAGTAATTACCATATTAATAATGTCATTAATCACATCCATTAAATCGTTTGATCGTGCGGTTTATAGTGGTTCTAAATTTTCATTTTAAATGTGGTTTGTACCGGAACCAAACCCATTATTTATGTTATCTATCCTATATATAAAACATAAAGGTGGCTATTGACGGTTACCATTGAAGCCACAAATTCTTTCCAAATTTACCATTTTTTTCTTAGAAAATTAAATAATATTATTGCATTTATTTGATTTATAAAAATATAAGATATTGTGTTGATAATTAACATGCACAAAATTGTGCACTCAATAACTAGTATATAGTTAAATTGGTGATGTATGGGTTAGGTTTAGGTTCAATAAAATCATAATTATTTGAAAAATATAATATAATCTCAGCCATAGAATCAAGACATAATTTCAGTCGTTTATTTATTTAATTTATCTGATAGTTATTTTAAAAAAATCTTGTACGTTAAATTAGTAATAATCAACAAATAGAATGATATCCTAAGATTTTCATAAATTGTATGTCTCACCTGAATTATTTCAGATTATCAATGATATATTTTCTAAAGGAAACTCAAGTTTTTTGTACTTATGTGAATAATTGTAGTGACATAAAAGAGGGGTAAATTTGCCATTTTAAAGTATATCTCGTATGAAAATAAATAAAACTAGTTTATTAGTGCACATAGTGAAAGGTTTTAGGAGGACATACATCTTTTAGTAAGACGGAAGGACATCATCTCAGTCGTTGATTTTTATCAATCCAACGGTTGATATTTGTAACCGTCAATCACCAACCACCCGTGTTTTTTGCAAATCCAACCACTCAATTAAATAAAAATCCACTTTAATCTCAACCGTCGAATTAATCAAATCAAGGGTCAAGATTACGTCCTTATGTCTCACAAAATTTACATGTCTCTCTAGAACCCAACTCAATGCACATATATTGTTAAAGCATATGATAATTAAATAAAATAAAATAAATAATTTTTAATGTAATAATTAATAAATTCAATGGCATTTTAGGAAGATGAATTGTGACTTCAAAAATAATCAAACAATTCACCCTTTTGTGTTTTAAATATAGGATAGATATTTTTTATATATGAAATATATGAGTTGCTGTCAATGGATATTGTGGCATTTAATGAGACTAATTGACCATCAGTTACGCTAGTCAAGTTTCAGGATTAAATATTACATTAATACGGATTATATAACTTTGATAATAAAAGAAACGTGTATAAATACACACAACAATCCAACTTATCATTTCAACATTTTTAATAGTTTAGTTTTTACAGAAAAACATCATTAAACAAGCCATGAAGAATCATTCTACTATCTTGGTTTCATTTCTGTTCTTCATTCTTATGATGGGTTTGTCCTAAAACTTTAAACATTCATGATTATGATGTTGTTTCATGATGTTTTGTTACAAACATGATGTATTTAAATTTGCAGGTATGAAGGATTTTGTAACTTGTGATGGAGGTGTACAATGCTTTCTTCATAGTGAAACTGTAGGTGAATGCAAAGACAAAGCATGTAACGAGTTTTGTTTTAACAATTATGGTTCTAAAATCCCTCCTGGTTCTAAACTTCTTGGGAAATGTCTTAGCCTTTATGAATGTCAATGTCAGTTGTGTAGACCATAACTTGTATTTGAAAATTATTAAAACAACATTTCATTTTGAAATATTTTACATTACGCTACAATTTTTTGATTCTGCTGCAAACGAGTTATATTGATTGGAAATGACAAATGTATCTATTCGTAACTAAAAATAATTAATATTTCATTGTAAAAAACAGGCGTAATAAGCTTAAATGATAACTTTAAGGATTTTAATTGCTGCGAGTTAAAACATCGTCATTTGTTCAAAATTGTTAACAAAACGACATAAATTTCCGTAAAAACGTCAACAAGTAGCTTATTCGTTGCATATCATAATCCGACGAACGGCTTACATTCAGCCACGTCATACAATTTGTCACCTATTAATCATAAAAAAATAATAATTCATGATTTCTGAAAATTAAATAAATATCGAGAGCGACGTTACGAAGAGCGTCTTGTAACCAAATCCATCAGTCAAGGACAGAAATCCAAGTTAAGGCATGTTCTTGTCTTTTTAAGGAATTGTAAATTTCAATTGTTTTAGTTTATAATAAATTTAATTAAATAATTAGTTGTGGTCGTGTCGCTCGTAGTGGTTCGTCGTCTGTCGTTAAACCCTAGAGAGCGAGTCAGAGTCACGGCTCGAACGAATCCGATAAATAAACCCCATTTTCAGAATCTGTCATCGGATCCTTGTCGTCGTCGTGTTGTACCTAATCTGACACTGTTCGATTTGGTAAGGTTTTGTACGTTGCTGCTCACTCTGATTTGTGTGTATTTATAGTTGAGCTGAGTTTGGTGAGTTGGGGTTTTGGTTTTGGAAGTTGAAGGCCTGGATCTGGTCTTTTGGGTGGTGATTGTGTGTATTGTGATTTATGTCGGCTGGTCTGAACTTGAACTTGGTTTCAGTCGCTTGTGCATCATCCTGTTGTATTGATTCAGTCTCTGCTTGGTGAAGCAGAGTGCTTGGCTCAGTTACTACTCTGCCTCGATGCTTGTTGTGGCCTAAGAGGTGAGTTCTTACATGCTATAACATATGCTTACTTGTTAAACCCTGGATCTGTGATTTTTGAGGTTTTGTGTTCATTGGTACTAATGGAGTTTTGATGTGTTTGCAGGAACTTATCTGGTGCCGAGTGTTTTGATGGTTTTCATATAGGAAGATTGTTTTATCTGTTACTGTTCTTGAGAAATTTCAACACTTGAGAACAGAACACTAGGCCGCTCTAAACCCCAGAGACAATATACAATAACCCTTTTTGGAACAATTTTTTTAGGTTTAAGGAACTGTAGTTAAGTAAGATTCACGATGAAGTCAGCTTCAGTAGTGTCAATGTTATCATCTCCTTCAACTCGACGCTTGAGCACTACATCAGTGAGGATCAGTTACTTAGATCCATATGCAACTGAGTCTTCTGATGACGAGGAGTGTGGTGAGAGGAGTGGCAAGAGGATTGTTCGTGAGATTCGGATTCCAAAAATGGATCTTTGCAAGGAGGAGATTGAGGTATCACTGGCTAGCTCTGCACTTTGTAGAAGTAGTCTGGGAAGTAAGAGTTTTGGAAAAGGAGAAGAAAGATGGCAAACAAGTCGGAAACTAGGCGGATGTCTTCTTCGTCATATAAGGGTGTGAGGCTGAGGAAGTGGGGAAAGTGGGCTGCGGAGATCCGAGACCCGTTAAAGGGCGTGAGAGTTTGGCTTGGGACTTATAGCACGGCTGAGGATGCATCAAGGGCGTATCAAAGTAAGGCCAAAGAGTTTCAGGCCATGGAAGCCGCAATGAAACAACATGCCAACTCATCTTTGAGTTGTCAAAATGGGAAGACCTCCACATTATGTGCGGCTATGGATTCCACTGTGTTGCAGAGTGGACTACCTCATACGTCATCCTTTTCAGCTGTTCAGTTGGGAACTGCAGAGAATGCCATTATACCACCAGTGGAGGATCAAGGGACTGCTTTGCCTCCCAAAAACAATGTTGATCCTCTGAAGACCTCATTGCTCGACCAGGAGATAAGCCTTGGCCTAGAATTCGACACAATGTTCTTGGATGCTGATTTCAGTACAATGTTTGATGACTTTGGAAGTGCTGAAGATTATGATTTCTTATTCGATGAGGTTGAGGACAATTCAAGTAATGACTTGACTGACTTCAATATTGATCTTGGTAGTGCTGAACTCGCCTTGATTGAAGAATCCCTCAATATTTCTTGCCCGCAAGTTTTGCAGTTACAGTAGTTTTTCGGCTACTCAGACAGTTGAGTTGAGAATAGTCTCAAGAAGTTCAGTGCAAAGTTCTTGAGCTTGTTAGCTTTTTTCAAGTGAGCCTTAGTAAGCCCTTATATTCGTTTGTTTGTATCAAGCTTGTGAAATGGTCACAGCCGAGCATCAGTGAGAGAGTGCCCTGATTGCCTGGTTGCGGCCATTTTCACTAGCTTAAGAAAGTTTTGTTCTACCTACATCCATGACACTATCTCCTGGATCTCTAAACCTTAAAATTATTTTCTTATGTTTTTGGCATGTCTTTGGTAGCAATCTTGACTCGTGTTCTCCATATCTTGATGATGTAGAGACACTATATCTTCATGTCTGATTCCATTACTAGGATTTTAACATGCACTGGCTGTGGTTACTGGGTGGTTAGGTTGGAGGGCACATTTGTATTCCAAGTTAGGAAGATGTCATTACTCTAGGCTTCAAATTATTAGATACATTTGCTTTTCTTGACTTCCAAGTCAATTCAACTTTACCTTCTTAAAGTTTTAGAGTCTTCATTTATTATTATTGTCAATTTCTAACCTCAAATAGGCATTGTGATTTGTGGGGTAGTAACCACTAACCAGCAATGGTGTTCCTATTGGAGCATTATGAATAATATAAAACTTCACCAACTTGCTCCAAGTGATATACACCTAATCTCTTGCCAAGTTCAAAGTACTTATTCCATGAAGGGTATTTCAATGAGAAAATGTAGACTAAATTTGTGATAGGTTTTGTGGAATTTTGTTGAGATGGGGATTGTGATGATGAAGTGGGGGTGCCCCAAAAGTAATTCTAGGTGAGATTTGGGACCTAAAAACATCAAACAAAGCAATGGGGATTGGGAGCCACATACTCTAAACCTTCTATCTCATTAAACAAAGTCTTCTTTTATCCCAATTGGATGCAAAAGCTAAATATTTGTCATTGTCTCCTAAAAAATAATCAAACCACTATAATCATAATTTAATTAAATAAACATAATCTGTAGAAGTATACCTCTGACCATTGGTTCTCCAAAGAGTTCAAAGTACCAAGTAATTTACCAAGCTGAACACAAGTCAGTTGTCCTTATAGATGTTTTGTTCAAGTTTCAAAGCATACAAGCTGTAAATAAAATGGCGTTGGTTGGCAACCTTAAATCATAAGTAAAGATTAGCATATCAAGGAGACTTGGAAGACGTTCTGGGCACCTGGGAAGGTGTGAGTAGTTGGGACTTGGTAATATAATGAATGTAGAATATTCATACTTTGGAAAATTATGGAGAGTATGAATCCTTAAAGATTAAAGTTGGGTGCTCAAGACAAGTCCTTGGAATCAGACATGTTTGTTTGATTCATTATGACCAAGCCACCCAGTTGCACTAGAAGATTCACTTTGGGCCTTCAGTGGGCGCCCTACCTACAACAACCACTGTTTTATGACCCAAAACACCCAAACCCAAATGCATTCAACTGTAAAAATGAGCACCAAAAAGGTCTTATGCACCCAAGACCAAACCAACAAGAAGAAGAACAAATCAGAGAACAAGAAAATGGAGGAAACACAAGAGATGGAGAAAACAACTTTTATTCAAAGATAGTGAAGTGTTTTATTTTCCAACCAAGCCTTACATTTATAAAACGTAAAGGATAAGCTAGCACTTATTATTATTAATCTCTCATCTTCAGAATGTGTCTCTTCGATTAGCATGCTCTTCATGATCCAAAAATGTCTTTAATTTTAACACTCCCCCTTAAAGTCATTTTTGGAAATCAGTCCCAACTTGGCACGAAAAAACTCAAATGGACCTTTCGAAAGTATCTTGGTGAAAATATCTGCAGTGTTAAGCTCACTTCTCACTTCTCTGTTGTTGATTGTTCCATCGAGAACTTTTTCTCGGATAAAATGATGTTGAATCTCAATGTGTTTTGTTCTAGCATGACATACTGGATTACGAGCAAGCTTGAGCGCACTTTGATTATCACCAAAAAGATCTGTTGCTTTCTCAAGGGGATGATATAAATCATCAACAAGTCTTCGAAGCCAAACACACTCTTGGGCAGCAAGAGTAGCAGCCTTGTACTCCGCTTCGGCAGTGGATAGAGCTATAGCATCCTGCTTTTTGCTGGCCCATGAAACACTTGCACCATTGCACAGAAATACAAAGCCCGATGTAGACTTTCTTGCATCCAGATCTCCACCAAAATCAGCATCACAATATCCTTGTAGCTCCAGTGTACCGCCCTTTTTATAAAACATACAAACATCAATTGTCGAGTTCACATACTTCAAGATATTTTTCGCTGCTTCTAGATGAGGCTTACGAGGCTCTTGCAAATATCGACTAACGAGTCCAACTGAATAAGCAATGTCCGGTCTTGTAATTGTCAAATAAAGTAGTCCACCAACAAGGGAACGATATGTCTTGGAGTCTGGCAACACTGAACCTTCATCCTTTCTTAGTTTTTCACTAACATCAAGTGGAGTTGACCGTTTCTTGCTGAGTTTCAAGCCAAATTTTTCAATCAACTTTTTAGCATAGCTTTCCTGTGATAACAAAATTCCATCTTTCACCTTTTTTACTTCTAAACCCAGAAAATGACCAAGCTCTCCTAAGTTCTTCATCTCAAACCGAGTAAACAACTCAGCCCTTAGCTTTGCAAGCTCCTCCTCATCACTTCCTGTTATAATCATGTCATCGACATATAAAAGAACCACCATGTGCATGTCTTTGTTTTTCTTCACAAAAAGACTTGTATCCGCATCAGTGGAGTGATAGCCACAAAATAGTAAGAACTCTGCAATCTTTCCAAACCAAGCTCGCGGAGCTTGTTTTAAACCATATAAAGCCTTTTTTAACTTGCAAACATATGAAGGATTAGAATCAGATACATACCCATGAGGTTGTTCCATGTAAATGTCTTTATCAAGATCTCCATACAAGAAGGCGTTTTTAACATCAAGCTGCCACAATTTCCAATTTTGAGAAGCCGCTAAAGCAAGTAAAACTCGAACAGATGTCATTTTTGCCACAGGACTAAAAGTCTCTTCATAATCTTCACCATAACTTTGAGAAAAACCACGAGCCACCAAGCGTGCCTTGAACCTTTCCACCTCTCCATTAGCTTTCTTTTTTATCTTAAAGATCCACTTACACGTGATAGGTTTAGTGTGATGTGGCTTCGGCACAAGATCCCATGTCTCATTTTTAATCAAGGCATTCATTTCATCATCCATAGCAAGCCTCCATTCTTTAACATTAGCAGCCTCCTCAAAACAAGTTGGTTCTTGATCATCAACTGGTCCTGCGAGATAACAAGAATAAGTACTTATAAAATTCTCATCTCGATAGCGTACCGGCTTTGTGATATTTCTTCTTGGTTTTCCAGCTGCTGGAGTAACAGCCACCTCCACCTCCTCTCTCAAAACTTCACTTTGCAAGTCACTGCTCCCCCTTTCAACTTGCTGCAAGTGTAAGCTTTTTACGGTTGAGTCATTTGGAGTCACAGGTAAGATTGTGATATCAGATTCTTGCAGACTTGTCTCTTTAGCACTAGATGTGTTGTAATAAGAAGATACTTCATCAAACACTACATCTCTTGACACTGTAAAATTGTGAGTCTTAGGATCCATGCATTTCCAACCTTTTTTCCGCTCATCATAGCCAATAAAAATGCATTTCTTTGCCTTCGCATCAAACTTACTTCGCGTAGAGTCAGGCACATGAACATAACAAATCGATCCAAACACTCTAAAGTGTTTCACAGTAGGCTTTTCTCCAAACATCAACTCATAAGGTGTCTTCATGTTATTGGGACTCAGGGGTAATCTATTCACCACATAAGCAGCACACACCATACCCTCTGCCCAAAATGACTGAGGTAAGTTCTTGGCAAGTAACCAACTTCTACAAGTCTCAGTGAGATGTCGAATTTTCCTTTCGGCGATCCCATTTTGCTGTGGGGTATGAGCACAAGACAACTCTCTTCTAATACCTGATTGCTTACAAAAATCAAGAAACTCATTTGAAATAAATTCTCCCCCATTGTCGGTGCGGAACTTCTTAATCCGCATATCAAAAATACCTTCCACTGTTTGCTTGAAATGTTGAAAGGTTATAAAGGCATCTGACTTGTGCTTAATGCAATACAACCATGTATATCTAGAATGATCATCCACTAGAATCATTAAATAATGAAAACCAGAAAACGATGGAGTTTTAGTTGGACCAAACAAATCTCCATGAATGCATTCTAAAGGTACCTTCGCACGAGATTGAGATATGCCAAAAGGTAGACGGTGAGCTTTTCCAAATTGGCACCCTTCACATACTTCTCCATTAGGAAATGAAGTCAACTTTGGCAGACCATGCACTAAATTGTTTCGGACCATAGCTTTCAACTTGTCAAAATTAACATGACCCAACCTTGCATGCCACAAGGATGCATTCTCATTGCGACTCACCTTGTCAATATAAGATGAGGAAGCAGACAAGACAAAGGTATCATTTATCCTTTTCCCAGTATGCACAACATCGGCCTTAATATAATCAATATTTCGGAGAAACTTCACATCATCCGGGCCAAAGAGAACATAATGACCAGCATCAACTGAATTAGAAACTGAAAATAGATTCTTTTTCATACCAGGAACATGAAAGACATTATTTAATGTAACACCATTACCTCCATCATTGATGATAACAGTGCCTTCATTCTCAACCTTGTGAACAGTGTTATCTGCAGTCACCATTGCTTCTTGTCCATCATGTGGTCTTAACTTGACAAATTTTGATTTATCACCAGTCAAGTGATGTCCACAGCCAGAATCAATTATCCAGTCTCCTTCACAGTAACCAGAAGACAAAGCACTAAGAGGCTTTGATTCCACCATAAAACATTTTCTCCAACTTTGCTCATTATCACCACTGTTATCTTCTGAGTTCTCCTTTTTGTTGGTAAAATTTCCATCATTGAGCTTTACTCGGCAGAACTTTCGAATATGACCAGGCTTTCCACAACGATGGCAAATAATCCTTTTCTTATAATGAGTGGAAGACTCGCCGGGATCAGTTGCAGACTTCTTTTCTTCTTTCTTCTCAAACTTGAAATTTTTCTTTTTATGTGCGGAAAGTGCCTCTCCTTTGCTATCAGGATCATGATCACTTGAAATTGATATACCAGCCATTTGACGTGCTAAAGATTCTTGGGAACTCAAAAGATTTTCAAATTCTTCCAGCGAAGGATGAGCAACCCATCCTTGAATTGAGGTAACAAAAGGTATGTAATCCTTTCTCAATCCACGAATAATATGTCTCCTCACCCTAGCATGTGAGATTGGCTCATCCGGATCTAGTAGTGAAATCTCCGAACACAAATTTTTAATTTTAAGAAAGAATTGTGCGATGGAGAGATCACCTTGAGTAGTATTTGCCAACTCATTCTCAAGAGCTTGTAGACGTCCAACATCTTTCTTGTTAAACAAATTGTTCAAGGTCTCCCATATATCATTTGCGGAAGTACAATTGAAAATATGTTCAAACAATGTCGGAGAGATAGACTTCTTTAACACAAACTCCGCCTTTGCATTCACAGTTATCCATTTCTTATAATCTCTTCCTCATTCTCTGCATTATTTTCCGGCTTTTGTGTATTTTCTCCACCAACAACTTCCCAATGTTCTTCACCAATTAAGTAAGACTCCATACAAGACCTCCACATCTTATAATTCGACTGGTTTAGCAATTCTATGCCAAGTCCGAAACTCCGTCTTGATGATTCCATCTCTATATCAACACTGATTGATCTTCCTCACAAAGGGATTCAACACAAAATGTCTCACACCCTTAAAGCTCTGATACCATGTAAAAATGAGCACCAAAAAGGTCTTATGCACCCAAGACCAAACCAACAAGAAGAAGAACAAATCAGAGAACAAGAAAATGGAGGAAACACAAGAGATGGAGAAAACAACTTTTATTCAAAGATAGTGAAGTGTTTTATTTTCCAACCAAGCCTTACATTTATAAAACGTAAAGGATAAGCTAGCACTTATTATTATTAATCTCTCATCTTCAGAATGTGTCTCTTCGATTAGCATGCTCTTCATGATCCAAAAATGTCTTTAATTTTAACATATATCACATTTAGATGGTTTAGCAAAGAAAGAATTTAACTGAAGGATATGGAATACCTCCTGTAAATGTTGTAGATGCTCATCCCCAATTGCGACTATATACTAGAATGTCATCAAAGAAGACAAGAACATATCGACGCAGCAAGGACTTGAAGATAGTATTCATCTCTGATTGGAATGTAGAAGGAGCGTTTGAGAGTCCAAACGGCATTACGAGAAACTCGTAATGACCTTCATGAGTACGGAATGCTGTTTTGTGGACATCCTCTGGGTGCATCCGCAGCTGGTGGTAGCCGGAACGAAGGTCGAGTTTAGAGAATATTTGGGCACCATGAAGCTCGTCCAACAGTTCGTCCACGGTTGGGATTGGAAATCGATCCTTAATCGTGGCTGCGTTTAGTGCTCTGTAGTCCACACAAAATCTCCAAGTTCCGTCCTTCTTTCGCACTAACAAGACAGGAGAACTAAACGGACTTGAGCTGGGTTGTATAATTCCATCGGTAAGCATCTCGGCAATTAAACGCTCTATCTCTATTTTCTGAAAATGGGGATATCGGTAGGGTCTAACACGAACAGGAGTCGAGTCAGAGTGTAACGGAATCCGATGATCTGAATTTCTTAAGGGAGGCAACCCTTTTGGATGAGCAAAAACATCAACATACTGATGGAGGAGGCTTGCAAGTGCTTTTTGGAAGGGGTTTGGGATATCAGTGGGAAGTGGCGGAAGCTCGGTGAGTTGGTTTGTACTGGTTGAAGAAGATGTGAGGATGAGGTGGTAATAAGTATTTGTGGCTGAGGTGTGGGAAAGGCGGTTGATTTGACTTAGAGTAAGTTGAGCTAGGGAGGGACGAGGTAGACCATGTAGGAGAATTTGATTTCCATTGTGTGTGAAGCTCAACCATAAAGCCTGGTAGTTAAAGGTGACACGGCCCAAATTCAGAAGCCAATCGACTCCGAGTACTAGGTCAGCTCCATATATAGGCAGAACATGTAGATCAATCAAGAAATCATGCCCACCCATGACCACCGGCACCTGATTACAGAAGCCCTCACAAGTAAGCGCATCTCCATTGCCTACTGTTACCGAGAGATGACGCGAAGGTTCTATCGGGAGTTGAAGAAATCGAGCGATTCGACCTTGAATAAAGTTGTGAGTAGAGCCTCCATCAATAAGAGCAATCAAGGGTCTACCCTTGATGCTTAATTCGATCCGAAGAGTTGTGGGAAATTGATGGCCTTCCAGCGCATGAAGTGAAATACTCGGATAGGGCGGTGGCAGGTCTTGAATCGAAGTGGTATCAATGGGGTCAGTTAACTCAAGATTTGGATCTGAGGGCTCAATCGCATCTGAGAACCCTAATTCTTCAATCAATAAACACTGAAATTTGGGACGGCAAATGTGGCCCTGTGCATACTGCTCATCGCAGTTGAAACATAAACCGCGTTCTCTACGCGCAGCCATCTCAGCAGGTGTAAGTTTCTTTATCGGGAGTCGGTTTGGGATAGTACTTGTTAGGTTGGGTTTAGGTGTGGGAGGAATGAACCTGGGCTGGGGTTGGCGATAGCTAGATCTGCGCATATCTTCACATTTTTCTTCAACTAGTTTAGACATTCCTATCGCCTCATGAAGAGAGCGAGGGCGGAGCAAATAAAGTTCCCTACGGATGTCATCCCGAAGGCCAGATAAGAAACAATTTAGTAAGTTTTCCTGAGAAAGTCCTGTTGCTCTATTAGATAGATTTTCAAACTCGGACAAATAAGATATGACTGTAGTGCGCTGCCGAAGTTTGTACAGGGCTGCTTCAGGGTGCTGGTATGCTGATGGTCCAAAGCGAAGCTCAAGATCCTTAACAAAAAGATCCCAGGAAATTAGTTGTTGATTGCGGTGAAGGCAGAGAATAGAAGGAGATGAGGAATGGAGCAGGAAGGAAAATACTGAGGTGAGATGAGGGCAGATTGTAATAATTGGCTTCCTTCTCATTCATTCCTTTTGTCCCCCTTTTATACTGAAATATGACAGCTCATTTCTAACAACTTATTTTGGCTTTTAGTGCAGACAATATCTACTGACAGATTACAAATCCCTAGAGAATATAATCCTGCAGTTTGTTAGGCAATTTGGATACCCTGCTGCTCCTTTTCATGCTCTGATCAGCATTTATAATTTATATCCGTTATTCCACCTTGAATACCTGTAACAGTATACTTGATGTTCTTGAAAGCCTCTATGGAAAATTGTGCTTTTGTGGTTCTTATGTTGGTATATCTATGAAGGTTCATGCGCTGATTCTCAGGGCTGATGTTTGGAATTGTACGTGATGAACTTCTGTGCAAAGCGCTTGTTAATTTGCAGGTGAAATGTGCTAAGAGATTTTTATAATGAGGGAAGCTCTGGAGTTCTTTAAAGTTCAACCAAACGCGGAGAGAAAGTTTGATTACACCAAATGATGTAACCCTAACCTTTCTAAGTGCTATCTCAACTTGGGACATGGACTAGTTTCAAAGGTACAAGTATTTTTTAAAGCATTGAAAATGACTAAGCAATAAAACCTGGCATGGAACATTATGCCTGCACGGTCGATCTTCTAGGGTGAATAAGAAACTTAAATTAGGCATGGGAATTTGTCAGGTCTATGCCTGAGAAACCCATCAGATGTTTAGGCTGTTTCCCTTGGATTATTTATGGGTACAGATCTCTGGAAGATGATACAGGTCAGGAAAACCAACACGTGCATGTTAGATCTTGTAGTGCTATCATTTATTTTGATGAGAACGCCATAGTACATTTCTGAGAATTCTCAGCAATGCATTTCATTCCCTGATTACAGACACGGCTTCATCTTTCTTTAAGCTATTTTCTACTTTGGTGATTCTTTATCTGACATCAGAAATGTCATTTTTACAGATTTCGGCTGTTGCAAAGCTCTCCCGTGGTGAAACTTTCTTGGGTTCCCGAAAAACCGTTCTTCAGGGCTCAGATACTTTTCCTATTGGGTAAATTGCAGAAAACCACCCGTATAATACCCATAATTACAGAAAACCACCCATCGAAAACGAATTTACAGTAAACCACCCGCATAAAATACTCCGTTAACAATTTACCACCTTAACACTGTTCCGTTACATGAATCGTTAAAAAAAATTAAAAAAAATTAAAAAAATTAAAAAAAATTAAAAAAAATTAAAAAATTAAAAAAATTAAAAAAAATTAAAAAAATTTCAAAAAATTTAAAAAAAATTAAAAAAATTAAAAAAATTGTTATATTGTGGTTCAAACTTTAAAAAAATTAAAAAATGTAATATATTTCATGAAATGTAATTTGTTATTTTGTGGTTCAAACTTTAAATTTGTTATATCCTGAAATATTGTATTATGGTTCATGAACTTTAAATTTGTTATATCCTGAAATAATATTTAATAACAGTAATTCATGAAATAATGTAATATATTTCATGAAATCTAATTTGTTATTTTGTGAATCAAAATATTTGAAGATCAATCGAAAATAAAATTTATATTGTTAAATTATAAAGAAGATTTTTTTCTAAGTATAATATTATTATTAAAATTATAAGTCAATAGAGTATAGGGTTTTGGAGCGCGAGCGGATCAGCTGATCAAGATGGTAGCGGCGAGATGGACAGAGGCCAAATGTATGGAATTTCCTGCAGCTTTCTCTATTTTGAGTACAACTAGATATTCGTTTGTCTCACAGAAGGCTTTGGCGGACGGATTTCTACTACGAAATGAGTACAACTAGATATTCGTTTGTCTAATGCTTTTTATTTATTTCATGTACTCATATGTAATTTTTTTAATTTTTTTAATTTTTTTAATTTTTTTTATTTTTTTTAATTTTTTTTAATTTTTTTTAATTTTTTTTAATTTTTTTTAATTTTTTTAATTTTTTTATTTTTTTTAATTTTTTTAATTTTTTTAAATTTTTTATTATTTTTTTATTATTTTTTTATTATTTTTTCTAACGGTAACGGCAAGAGGTGGCGAAATGTTAACGGAGTAGTTTATGCGGGTGGTTTACTGTAAATTCGTTTTCGACGGGTGGTTTTCTGTAATTATGGGTATTATACGGGTGGTTTTCTGCAATTTACCCTTTCCTATTATCAATTTCATTTCACTCTCCATGCAGTCGTTGTCGTTTTATTTACAAGATAATGAATAGTAAAAACTAATTCTGGTTCACTTCATTGTATGGCAGATTCTTCTTTCCATCTTATAACTGATGCATTTGGCATTCCACATTTGCAGCCGTGTCCGGCACTCTCAGAAAATCACAGAGTATATATGACTTATGAACTCAAGTTTTGGTTGCCAAAGCCACTGCAGTTGATTTTGACTTCTTTGTCTTTAAGAACCTGGGTCAACCACTGACGATCTAGTGCTTCTTTCAGAGTTCAATTCATTTGGTTCAAGAAATTAAGGCCCTCATTCTGCTCCACTGAGCAAGGTAACAAAATTTCTTTCTCTCATGGGGAAAATTATTCCATTAGACGAACTTCCATTAAGCGTTACAGATCGTGATGACTACTTCAAGAAATCATTATTTGTAGCGGGAGAGTTCGGGGACGACTCAGCTATCCATTATTTTCAAGGGCAATCAATCAGCTTCATATACGTCTGCTCTTAGGTGCAACTGGTCGTTTATGCCATTACTCTTCTGTATGACTTGGTAACAAAATATTGGCGTGAGTACAAGGGCAGGCAAGACTTCGAGATTGAATTTTGTCAAACAGTTTAAAAGGTAGAATTCCTTAATTCTGTCGACCTGTCACACTGTGATGGTGTGGTTATACTCTGTTAATGTGATTGGTAGAATATTGCACTCAACCTTGAGTTTATTCACTGCGCACTCGAAGAACAATGATCTGATTTTCCAAACCAAAAAATGTAGTGTCTTCACAAATATGTTTTACTTTTCATGAATGTTAACTTACATTACAAGAAAGACCCCGTTTTGAACATTTAAGTTATTTACTTGAAATTTAAAAATGAAACTTCGCATGCAGTGCAACAATCAGACAACAATGTTCGTGTCTCACGAGTCCCAGATCGGTCCAAATGCTGCAATGCCAGCATCATGGCAAGCATTCACAACGTCTCTACTTCCTTCAGGATTGCTTGTTACTATAACAACCTCAGCACCCCACTGTTTCGCGGCCTGGACGGTCATTTCAGACACGTTTGGTCTGCCTAGAACAGCCGTGTCATGCACGATTACCTTGTCCTTTGGATGTCCACTCATCCATTCCTTAATCTCTTTCCCGAAGTTCTGCTCAATCCCTTTCGTTACCCACACTATGCAAACATCCGCCTTAGAGGGCTGTAATAGGAATGAGAGGAACACGCAGATACCTGACCCGGTCGCGACAAGGACAACCTTGTTGTACATGTTGGTGAGGTAAGGTAAACCGGCGAAGTGGACGGAACGGACCCAAAGATGGGATGGAGGGTTGGCAACCAGGGATTTGGTGAAGTCTCCTACTGCTCCTGCTAGCATCATGTGTTCTGTTTTGTTGTCTGAAATAATACCGAATGCATGCCATTCGGAGAATGGTGATGGGCTTATTCGGCCTAGGATGCCCGATTTAACTCCTCCGTTGAATTTTATGATCGACGCGTGGTTTGAAGGGGCAGTGATGCGGACAGGGACTCTTGTTACGGTTAGCCATGGTAGGATGATCAAAATGGTAATAGCTGAAGTGAGCCAGAACTCTTGATGTTTGACCAACTTTGACCCAAATCCGGACTGGTAAGTTTTTGTAATAGGATCGTATGCAATGGTTAGAATGATGAAGGCCCAGACTAGACCAAGGGCTGACCATCCAGCAAACCGGTGAGTCCTTTCGAACACGTTGTGATGGAGGTGGCGGACAAGCGGGAAAGCGGCGAGACAAGACAAGAAAAGAAGGCCTAGAATGGCAGATGCTACTCCAATGATTTCCGGAGAACTATCGGCTCTGTTCTTCAAAGTTAAGACAATAGCGTATACGAGCCAAGCGACAGATGATACTCCGCATCCGCTGTGAATCCCACCGAGGCTTTGAAGGAGTGAGGTGGCCATAGTTTTGACATGGAGGGGAACCCATCGGTGTCCCAATAAAGCGACTGCCAGCCAGAATACGATGCGTAGAATAGCCTCGCTACGGCATATAGTCAAGGCTAGAATGTTGCCGATTGAGAACAGAGCGGCTCTGTTTCTAGCGTAAGGAAAGCGGCCTAAGGCCGCTAGGACTAGCATTGTAATGTTGAGTACCAGACTTACAAAGAACAGCCTTTTGTAGACTGTAAACAAGCCCTGATCGAGTAGGATGATCGAAAGTCGGTCGGCTTTGGGTTTTGGCTTAGGAGCCACCGGGACAATCTTGACGGATCGACGGACACTAGCAGCAAGTAGAGAAGATAAATGAGACATCTGCTTCTCAACATCATCAACATTCTCATGCTCATCAATTCCATCAAGTACACCAGATTCATAATCTTCCTGATCATCATCACCATCCTCACCTTCCAAATCACAAAAATGACTACTAGCACGGCTCATCGTCCGTCTCAACGATCCTGAAAATGGAACAACAGAACCACCTTGGTTCTGAGCCCATGGAAGCCATGAGCGTATAGTTCCGCTAGCCGGCAACTCATTGGTTGTCGGCTGGTGCGGAATGGCAAAGGGGTCAGTATGCGGCTTGATCTCGAAAGCCACACCTCGGCAGCTGGAAAATCGATTGATGTTTCTTGCTTGGTTTTCCATTGTTTTCGTGTGTTTTTGAGGTATGAAATGTGAAGTGGTGTAAGTTGTGTGATATGAAGTATTTGAGTGTGATTTGCTTTTATAGCCGTTTTTTCATGTGTAGAATACAACTTGATTATGTGTTTATACGACTTTGATTTGGTCCAACTGGTCATAGATTCAAACGTAGTAGACCAGCAGATATCTAAATATTTTATCAGAAAAAATTGTAATCTGATAAATTCAATTTTTTGAAAAACGTAATTTTAGACCAACTCTAATTTCTCATAGAATACTGATTTTAATTATGGTTTCAGATCAGGTTTAAAGAGGATATGTATATATTTTGTAAGGCGGTAGGAAATCATCTCTTAATTTGATTTGATGATCTACGGTTGATATCTTTAACTTTAATCCCCAACCGTACGTGTTTTTTACAAATTCAACTGCCTCATTAATTAAAAATAAATTTTAATATCAACCGTCGAATTAATTAAATCAAAAGCTAAAATTATGTGTCTGTCTCGAGAAATAGTCATGTGTCCTTAGATCCTTACTTCGTGCTTTCATATTTAATTTAGAATTACTTGTAGCTTCAGTATGTTAATTGTTGACTTTTCAAATTGGAAAGTCTACTTAGGAAACAGTCACAAATTATCTCTTCTTAGCTCAAGCTGAATTTGTAGATGTGAAAATATTAAATGTCAGTTCGATTCGAGGACAAATGAATGTACACGCATCATTCTTGTTTTGGTCCTCAATTCCAAATAAGCAACCGAGGATTTTTAGGATTGTTGTTAATGGTTCAAAATTAAATATATTTAGAAATTAACACTCAACGATAATTTGTCCACTTTGATATCATAATAAATTGCAAGTACATATTGAATCGATCCAGTTATATAAAAGCTGGCTTACAACTTATTATTTCAATGTTATTAATCAATTATCAATAACTAGTTGATATGAGACGATTTTAACTAACTTTTATTATTCAACACGAAAAAAGTAAAATATAAAAAATTACAAGTAAGCATCTTCATTTTTCACATAACACATACACTTGGTCCATTATATGACAGCAAAGGGAAAAGCTTGAGGAAAACAACAATTATTTGTAAAACAGTGAGACACAATTTCGATCATTGATTAATAATAATCAAACAAATGAAATCTAAACAAAATATAACCGTCGAATCCAACAGCACGTGCATTTGGCAAATCCAATTGCCTAATTAATTAAAAAATTAACTTTAATCTAAATTGTCGAATTAATCAAATCGACCGTTGAGATTATATTCTTTCGTCAACAAATATTTATCATCATTCTTGATCCATCAAATACATAAACATTGTCGACACAAATGTTAAGCGTTTAATCATAGACGTATAACTAAAGTTCATTAAAAAATTATCAAAATTAATAAATTGTATATGAAAGCGATAGTTTCATTCGAGTCTTCCACTTGTTAAACTCGTTAAAAATGAAAGTCAACCACCAAATATGATGGCTCAAGCTTAACAACACGGAGCACAAGTTATGGCTTGGTTTATTGATGTTGCTAGGTCAAGTTCAATGTTTGTACGCTCTTTCGCCAACTTGATGTTATTCAATATTATGAATAAAGAAAATAATAATAATAATAATAATATATTATTGAACTAGTAGCAATCTAATTATAAAATATTCAGTTACATTTTTAAAATAACTACATGTATCAATAAAATTAATTAACATCAACAGACAAATTATTGATAAATCCAATGACAGCAAATTTGCATAATTTAATTTTGATGCGGAAATATGTACTTATAAGCTCATTTTAGCTGGAAGGTATTTCTATTATTTATACATGAGCGTTTTTACACTCTAGCATTAAGTAGTGTAGCTTGGCAATTTGTAATGGTATCTGCATGTAATCAATTTTTTGCAACCCATACAGAGAAGATGATCAGTAACACTGAAAATGAAGTATTTAACTTTCAAAATAGCAAGCCTCGACGGGGTCCTAGGACCTAGGGTTTCATGAAAATAATTACTCCATCTAGTGCAATTTGAGAATGAAGTATATCTTGACGTTGACCGGGATAAGAAAGTCAAGTCGCCAAGTGGAAGCACTTTGATTGGTTAATAGATGTATGCTATCTTATATTGAATCATGAAATTGGATCTTTATAATCATACTGGACATTATTTTCGTATCTGTTTGTAAACTTGTCATATTATCAGAACAGGTCGATCATGTTTCCAATATAATTGTGTACATGTGTAACTCAATAACCATCCTTGCATACACAATGATGAATTGTTAATCGATTTTGAATTAGAATGGATATTAATCCAATATGAGCTTTGCAAAATTATCATGTTGAATGACTTCATACCTCTTCCAACGCGGACACATTCTGGTTTCCATGTCTAATATGAGTCAACAAGCCGCCTTCATAAGAATACAAAGCAACGGTATCTAGTTGCATGTGAGCTAGTGGCTCATTTTGGTCCTGGAAATAAAGGGACGATCGAACACTTGTTAGTTTACGATCAAACCGGCCACAATGTTACAAAAATTACACACTTGTTTTCATATTCATTGCGGACAAGACCAATTAAATCAAAGATGAACAACAACCTAATAATGAAGTAAGTGTGCGTTAGCCAATATTGAACATTAGGCAGTCCAATTTCAGCTCAGTTCTAATATAAGAACAAATTCTTGTATCATGACTTTTGATAGTTTAAATTTTCCCGCATATTTCGATAATGATGATATAGAAGATTGAAAGTGAACCATGGTGGTTAAATAGTTTAAGAGGACTTTTAATTCGCAGCAAAAGGGTCGGTATACTGCACATGGAAAACATCTACTATACGTATAAAAAACATCTAAGTACAAGTTAAATGTATACCATGAACATGTAGAACAAGACTCAAATGTACCATCTTGTAATGAGATTTCAAATAGTCAACAATAGTTTATAGCACATTCAAAGTTATTTAGTTTAAGTTCAAAATGGCGTACTTCATGTGTAAAACTATGTCATTTTACAACGGGTTCAATAATACTTATTTTTTAGTTTCAGTAAAACGAAGAAATTTTAAATTTATATTAATCAAACTACGCTGTAAACAGCTTTAGGCAACACAAATTGCGCAGTGATGATTATTTGGGTTGTGAACTTGTTTGTTGGATTATTAGTAATTAATGATTGTGATGATATCTTATAATATAATAGCATTATATGTCTTGCTTTAAGTTTTTTTTGTCAGTATAGATACTTAAATTCTTCTCTACATAATCAAAACTCATTAAATATATGAAAAAGTGAATATGAGAATATAATAAATATAATGAAGAAATAGAACTATTGTGATAGAAGATTGAGTAAAGAATAATTTGATTGATAATAAATGATGACAAGCGTTAAAAAGTAAAATAATAAATGATGAGAGAAATAAATAAATGTGAAATTGAAGAAAAAAATGATAATGTTCAATTATGGAAACGCAAAGCATATCTTGGTACGCTTAAAATAAAAATGCACACATAATATGAGACACACAAATAGTCTTTATTAGTGAAAATTATCTAACAAATTCTTTCTCCTAACAAAATGTCCAACATACCCTTATACGTCAAAAGATTTTTTAGTGTCAAATGCATGAAACCTGCACTCTCAACCGTTTGATTGGGTTTGTTCAAGGGTGAACCATGACCAAGGAAGCTGACATTTAACCTGCATGGTCAAGTCAAATATTATTGTTTGGTATTATATGACTTGATCAAATAATAAGCCAAACACAACAAAATTAACTAAATAAACCTAAGCTGGATCACAAGCACAATGGTGTTGCATGGTCTATCTGACAATTACAATTCAATTCGGATCTGGATCTGAATTAGCTAGCTAGTTCTCTGTATCCTTAATTGACTGTTTAACGCGGTATATTCTAGTCAAAACTGAATTTAATTGAATTCAGGGCTGTCCTTGAGCCAGAGTGTATGTCATCATTCCTTGAAAAACGTCATATTTTCGTGGCCTAATATGTTGCTTTAAAAAGATGTAATAGCGGTTTATTACACCAACAATATAAAAAAAGGGTTACAACTTGAGTCTACGAACGTTGAAGGCCTAAGAGTGCATGCACGAATGAACTGGAATTGACCGACAAAGCATATGGAAGAGTTGGCCTACGAATCAAGTTGGCGGAAAGGTTGTTTTTGTTTGATTTCGGATCTAACTGTAGAAGGGAAGGAAACATGAAGCATTGACCAGCTAATATTCGTTGCTTCTTTCTTCGTAAGTTCTCACAAAATAGTTGTTTGACTTGGTCAAATTCTATCATAGAAATAGAAGTTACAACCGGATGTATAATGCATAATTTATTGACTAATTTATTAGTCAATCATTTATCGATTTGTAGTTTTAGATGTGCATGGAGCGTCCAATTTACCTTGGGCTTATTAGCAGCCCAAATAAGTCCCATACTCAGCCCATTTCACATATTGTGAGGATGAAATCTAAGTGTTGTTATTAAAACGATCCTGTGGTCGACACTGAAAGTCACCGGGTTAAAACGTCCTTGATTTTTTTCCTCAAATTATAAATTGATACTTTAATATATAATTGCTTACATAATATCTATTTTATATATAGACGGTTATCCTTTCAAGCCACATTTTATTTTCGAAAATATTCTATTACTATAGAAAGTTACTTATAACCTATTTCATACAATTATCATAAAATATGATACCTTAAAAGGATAAGGTTCTAGGAGGACTATCAAATTATTGTGAGATAGAGAAATATTATCTCGTCCGTTGATTTCTATTAATCTAACGGTTGATATTAATAACCGTCACTCTCAACCACCCCTGCATTTAGCAAATCCAATCACCCAATTATTCAAAAACCAACTTTAATCTCAACCGCAAGATCAATCAAATCAACGATTGAGATGATGTCCCTCCGTCTCACAAAAATTACATGTCTCTCTAGAACTTAATACTGCCTTGTAATTTATAAATTTATAATACAACACTTTACAAGCACATATTATTATATGCCACAAATACTAGTATTTATAAATTGATACTTTATTATATGTATATAGGGTTGATAACTATGAGGATAATTTTTGTTAGACATTAAGATAATATGTCAATTGTTGTTTTGATTATCTAACGATTAAGAGCAAAAGTAGTTATTAGTTAATTTAGAAATAGATTAACAAAAAATACAAGACAGTTGGCAGAATTGACGATTGTCTATATTAACCCTTGGATAAATAAAAATCAACGATTTAGATGTCATACGATCTTTTGAAAATATGCATATCCTCCTTAACCTTTTCTACGTACGTATGCAAATAAGAATATGATGATTTTTGTTTAACTATATATTTAATAAAGCAATTTTAGATTGTGGAATGTTGGTAGGATGTCTTCATAAATACAGTGACCGTACATTTTTATTAAAATGCCTTTGAAAAATGAGTAAAGATAATTTTATTCTCTGTTTGATTGCATCAAAAAATGGGTGGAAAATAAAATTTGAGGGAAAATCTAAAGAAAAATATTTGGGTGTGTTTGGTTATATCAAGAAAAATAAAAAATAATAATGTAAGATACAATGTAAACTTTTCCTCTCAATTTTTCATGAGAAAAGTACTTTTCTTTTTGCTTCCCTTAAATTTAATTTTCAATACTTTTTTTGCATCCAACGAAGGATTAATATTATAAAACTAGTGGTAATTGAAGTAAACCACCATTATAATTTATAATGTAGCATTTTGCAGTAAACCACTATCATATCCAATAATTGCGAAACGAGTATATTATAACTCCATCGTTAACAAAAAACCACCAAGTACACTATTCCGTTAGAAACGCCGTTAAAAGCGAGTAACCTTCGCAAAATAAATTGATTTTATTAATTAGTTTTATTTATCGTAACAAAGCTAACCCTGATGTGTTCACTTCGCCGGAATGGAATCACTTGGAATGGAATGAAAGGATGAATCTAAAATGAAACTATGTCCAAATTCACCATTCCATTCTCACGAAATGCATTCCATTCCTTCAAAGTGGACGCACCATAAATCTATCGCCGCTGGTATCGATTTTGCTTGCCCCAAGTGCGAGGAAGTGTAAAATAAAGCAAGTAAGATTAACTGAACTATACCTATCCGACAGTTTGGTTATGGCTTCAGCAGCCTCGACACCTGCAGCTTTAGCTATATCTGCCGGTTGCGGAGCAGTTAGATGCTCAAACCTGCTCTTCCTGTGCGCCCAGAACGGTGGATGTAAGCCTCAACATCTTGTGGCGGTTCACACAGGCATTGATAGAGGATGTCAATACACATTTCATCTAGTAAATTGGGACACAATTTAGGATGAGCAACAGAAAATTACTAATAACCTGAATGATTAACTGGACATCATTAATATCAAGTCCACGGGCGGCCACATTTGTTGCAACTAGTGTCATGAATTTCCCAGACCTGAATTCAGATAGGGTAACCTGCAATTATCCAAAACAGGCAGCACAAAAGCCAAAAGTCTTACCCTGACCAGTTCATGCACTTCCGATCAAATCAAAACCATCCAAAACAGTATCAAAAGTCATAGCCTGAATTGGAAACAACGCCTCAATCCCTTTTATCTTCAAAGCCTCCACAAGCGGCTTTGAAATCCGAAACTTCAAAATAGAGTTACTTTTTTTGTTTGGTTAAAAAGGTTGAGTCAATTTTAGAGTTAAAATACACCCACGCATCTACGGCGCGTGTACGACAATTTCTAACGGAATAGTGTATTTGGTGGTTTTTTGTTAACGTCGTTTCGCAATTATTGAATATAATAGTGGTTTACTGCAAAATGATACATTATAATAGTGGTTTACTGCAATTATTCCATTAATTAATTTAATGCCATGGAACATTACTATTGCTTATATACAGAGGATCCCTATTTATAACCGTATTTTTAGTATTGGATTGCTTTTATCTCCCAATTAATTGGCAATAACGAATAACATTAAGGGCATCTGCAGTGGTAGTGAAAATAGGATGTCCTACCCGGGATTCTGGGACGTTCGACGACAATTTCGTGTGCAGCGCAACGATTGACCTGAGGACGTGCTGATTGAGGATGGAGGCGAGGACGTCCGGTTTATTTGGATTTAGGGTTTAGAATTGCACGTGATCAATCACGTGCATATTTAATTTAATTTTCAGCCCATTTTATATAGACCCAACACTAAATAAATATAACTTACTTAGGCCATGAATGATTTTAACGTTAGGTTCAGATTAATGGACCGTTTAAAAAGTATTTAAATGTTAGAAAATTCCAAAAAAATCAGAAAAAATCAGAAAAAGTAAAAAAAATCAGAAAAAAAATCAAAACAAACGGTAACTTATTAATTTATTGGACTGAAATCTATGCGAAATCTAGCTCAATTATTGATGTATAAAAATGTGAAAAAAGTATTTAATATTATTATATTTATTATGAACAGTAAATCCTTTAATAGGAAGTTCTCTATGGGTGCAGATGCCCTAACACCTCGTTTGCCCCGGTCCTTACAAAATTTCCGAAGGGGAATTCCATTCTCCTCAATGTTTGTGCAAATTAAACGTAAGCAGCTGAAGTGCAAACTCAACACACATAGAACAGGGCAAAGGGCACTTGAGGTCTTTAAGACTTGAACACAATTCTTCAACTACCTTGGCTTGGCTGTACTCCAAACTGCCCTTTCATATTTGACATTCCGGTGTGGAGTCTTCCCCATCATTCACGGCAGAAGACTGCCATTAAGTCCAGACATGATCCTTGTCAAACTCTGCGTCTTTCTCATCCTATTTTTTATAACTTCACATACTTAATGAATTTGATCAAATCAACGAAAGAGGGTAAGTTATTATGTCTTTCAAAAATATATTGTCTCTCTAGAACGTAACTTATGCTTCTAAAATCATATATACTTGCATAAATAACTGAGTTATTTTATTCTTTTTTAGCAAGTATAAGATTTGCACCTTTCTAGTTTATGCTTTTGTTTCTACCAGATTAATGCTTCAATGAGAAGTGTGAACAAACGCCTCACATATTATTTATCATTTATTTCCATGGGGTCTACCGGTCTGACCACAATGCGTATTAGTTCTTTATGGATGTATAGGGATTGTATCATGTGGATCCATCCAATTTGGTGGACTCGTAGATCCCCTCTTGCAGCCGTTGATTGCATTTTTTGGACGCATCAAATTGCGCCACGTAATTGCACATGACAAATGCACACGTGACTTGCACATGCTTCAATAATGCGCTGACACAATCTGGTGCGTCCAAAAAATGCAATCGACGGCTGCAAGAGGGGATCCACGAGTCTACCAAATTGAGAGGATCCACATGATACATTCCCTAGATGTATATCCTTAAAGCTTTATCATTTTAACTATATTCAATATATGGATTAAGGAGGACATACATATTTTCGTAGGATCGTACGACATCATTTCAACTGTTGGTTTCCATTCATCTAACGATTGATATTGATAATTGTCAAATCCAACCGCCCGTATTTTTTACAAATCCAACCGTCATATTTAATTAAAAACCAACATTAATCTTAACCATCAGATTAACAAATCAACAATTGATATTAAGCTTGTTGAATAAGTGGCTGGAATTCCTGCTCTGCTTAAGGGTTGCTTAAGGTCTGCTTAAGATGTGCTGAAGCATCAGAGTAAAGTTAGAGAGTGAAGGATGGCGTGATATTTGAAACGGTGCGTTTGGATAAGTATTGCCGACGTGTCAGTTTATTGGTTCAGTTGTGCGGTTCGGTTCGAGTATTTAAACTCAAAGTCAGGCGCGCGCTAAACACAATTTACAAGTTAGCGATCATCATCTTCGTCTCAAGTCGATTTCGGTGCTCTGAGTTCGGATCAAGAAAGCGATCAAGAAAGCGGTCAGAAGTTGTTTGCTGAGTCGGCGGAAACTTTGGTAGGGTTAGATATCAAGTTTGTCGAGTAGCAGATAGTATTGAGGTGTTAGCTTTGGTAGAAATCTATTTCGGATTTTGAGCTTGATTAGATTCGAATTAGAACTGTGATCGGGTGTAGTTGTACTTACTTTCATCATAGTGAACTTCTTCTTTGCTGAATTAGTCCGGTTGACAGAGATTCAACCGGGATACCAGGGTAAATCTTGTGTTCATTAGTTAGGTTCTTCATTTTCCGATTTGGGGCTTTCAGCTATAGTTCAAATTAGGCAGTGTTGCTCAAGCAGGTCCTTGTACGGGAACAACAAAGCCCTTATGTCTTACAAAACATATTGTCTCTCTTGATTTTAACCCTTCGAATTGATTGTCTAATCCTGCTATTTATATCCTTAAATTTTAGTTGTATTGATAAATGGAAAATATAATACTCGAAAGGATTTTTTAAGTTCAAAAGAAATATTGAGTTTTTGTGAGACCAAAGGACTTAATCCTAATCATTGATTTTGATAATACGACGGTTGAGATTTAAGTTGTTTTTTATTAAATTGACGGTTGAATTTCCAAAAAACTCTAGCGGTTGAGTTTGACGGTTTTATTTAGAAATTAATTTTCATCCGTTCGATTAGGTTATATCTCACGGTCCTACATTTATTTACACGTCCTCCTTGAACTTTATTCACCCTGAAAATATTTATAAGTATTTATTGACAAAAATTAGGTTCTATAATGACATTTAATAATAGTGAGGCATAGAGACAATATCTCAATCGTTTATATCATTCTTAATCCTATGATGAGATCAAAAATAGTTTTTAAATAATTTTAAAATGAATTAGCAAAAACAGCTGGCGATTTTGTTCTCAATTTTAGCCGTTGGATGAATAAAAATTAATTATTGAAATGACGTCCTTGTCTTTCGCAAAAAATTACTTGTGCTTCTTGAACCATATCCTCTTCACAAGATCAAGATGTACCTTTAATTTTAGATTAATCTAACATTAGGGAAAGGTTCAAATGAGAACCTATTTTAAAATGAAAACTTAGAACTAATCTGAGCCTTAAGATGTAGGAATTAAATGGTTTGGATTGATGACCCCATTAATCAAATATTAATTATTTTTAGTGATGAGGGGCACACTTGTCATTTCAGATCAATATAGTTAATAAATGAATTATTTTAAATTGCATAAAAATTTAGTTTATATAATTTATTTTAAACTTTTAAATTAGTGAATATAATAAGTGCATCACTAAATATTTTAAAAGTGCATCAATTTTTTAATAAAAAGTGCATTAATAGAAATTTCAAAAATGCATCAAAATTAAAAAATTGTAATAATTTTGTTAATATGCAGATTGTAATGCACTTTAAAAAAAATATTTTAGTGCACTTTTTTTAAAATATTGTAATGCACTTTTTTAAATATTGTAATGCACTTTAAAAAAATATTTTAATGCACTTTTACAAAAATATTGTAATGCACTTTTTTATAAAAATATATTAATACACTTTCAAAAAATCATTAATTATCAATTATAAAAATTGAATTGACAAGTGTGCCCCTCATATTGATTGATGATAGTAATTACCATATTAATAATGTCATTAATCACATCCATTAAATTGTTTGATCGTGTGGTTTATATTGGTTCTAAGTTTTCATTTTAAATGTGGTTTGTACCGGAACCAAACCCTCTAACATTAAGATCATTTTATCAAATGGATATAAACAGATTTTTATTTTGTTTTGTTAATAAAAAAATCTATACATTTACGTTTTGTTTCTTTCGATTTCTGAAAAGCTACAAAGTCGCAGACTTGCTGCGATCCTCCGACAAACCGCCGACAGCGACCTACCCATATATGTTCTATACCTTCCCACCACTCCCAATTTCAAACTCTCTCAAAAACTAGAGCTTTATTTTCTCACTAACATGGTGGCGGGAAAGTTGCAGCAGCAGATGCAGAAACAGACGACGACACCGCGAAGTCAGAAAACAGCGGAGATAGCTAATCGGAAGCAGACACCGTTGCCTCTACACCCACCGCCGCTTCCTCTCCCATCCTCGAGGACTGTGTTCAGCCGCTCGTTTGGGGTTTACTTTCCTCGGGCCACCGCGCAGGTCCAGCCCCGGCCGCCAGGCGTGACGGAGTTGATTAAGTTGGTGGAGGAGTTGAAAGATCGAGAAGCGAGGTTGAAAACGGAGATTCTGGGGCTGAAGCTTGTCAATGAGTCGGCGTTGGTGTTAGATAAGGAGATTGAGAAAAGGGATTCGGAGGTGGAAAAATTGAATCGGAGAGTTGAGGAGTTGGAGATTGATAATCGGAGGTTGAAGAGTGAAGTTGTGGAAATGCGGCGGAGGTTGGAGGCTAAAACGGCAACGAAAGCAATCGAAACGACGAGTAAAGCTACGAAAACGACGGCGTTTTTGAAAATGGGTAATGAGGTTAGGGGATGTGAAGAAGGTGCTTCAATGACGCGGAGGGCGAGGGAGAATGTGAAGGTGAACGAGATGACGACTTTGGCGACCAACGAAACGACGAATGTTGCGAAAGAAACGACGGCGTTTGCAAAGATGAATGGGATTGGGGATGATGAGATGTCGAGAAGATTTCAAGGACTGATCGACGCCTCTGTTAAATCCAATCTGATTCGTAGCTTAAAGAAATCGGCGGCGGGGACAGCGACAGCGGAAACGAAGCCTGTGGAAGTTACCAGAAGCAGTGGAGGCGGGGAAGTGGAAGACAACAACGTCGAAAAATCTCAAACGACTAGGGTTTCAAAGCCGATTCTGAAGTCAGCTTGTTCAATTTCAGCCTCGTCGCCGTCTCAGACGCCAACTCACGAGGTGCTACCAAGTCAACAAAATGGACAATCAATGGTGCCTCCGCCACCACCACCACCCCCGGCAGCGATGACTAAGATGGCGGTGGATAGGGTAAGGAGAGTGCCTGAAGTGGTTGAGTTTTACCACTGGTTGATGCGGAGAGACACGCGGAGAGAGCCTGGTGGGGGAGTAGAGGCGGTAGCTGCGACGACTCAGGGTTCTAATTCCCGTGACATGATTGGAGAGATTGAGAATCGGTCAGCTTACTCACTAGCTGTGAGTGGCTGAATCCATATTATGATTCCTGTTTGAAATTTTGATTGAAGTAGCGATTTTTGGGTTTCTACTGGTTCTTATGTGTTTTTGTGTTCGGGTATGTAACAGATAAAGACTGATGTGGAAACTAAGGGAGACTTCATTAGGATGCTCATCAAGGAGGTCAAGAATGCTGTGTTTTCTAGCATTGAGGATGTCTTGCCATTTGTTAAGTGGCTAGACGAAGAGCTATCGTTATTGGTAAGTTCTGTGAATTCTCAACGTTTGATAAGTTATCTATAAGGATATATAGAGTTATTGTTGTTTAATCTGTTCAGGTGGATGAGAGAGCTGTGCTAAAACACTTTGACTGGCCGGAACAGAAAGCAGATGCACTGAGGGAAGCTGCATTTGGCTACTCTGATCTCAAGAAGCTGAAGTCTGAGGCTTGTGATTTTCTTGACGATCCACGCCAGTCTTGTGGCTCAGCTCTCAAGAAAATGCAAGCATTATTCGAAAAGTATGTTTGACATTTGTTCACTGTTTCACAAATTATTTTCTAAAAAAGCATTCATTTCTTTTTCGTCGAGCACCAACTGATTATCTCGGTTTGCAGATTAGAGCAGGGAATCTACAATCTTTCACACTTGAGGGAATCAGCTTCAAAGAAATACAAGATGCATCGAATTCCTCTAGACTGGATGTTGGAAACCGGATTAGTGAATCAGGTACTTTTTCTGTATTCATTTGTTCCTTGTAGCTCTTAAAGGCTTCCGTTGCCAGCAGTGACAACAAAATAAATGACCATGATGTTTACTCCCTCCGTCCAAGTTTTGTTCCACTTTTTTAAAATATGTGAGGTATATTAAAATGACACGAGACAGAAATAATGGGACGGAGGGATTTAGTATTTAGTAGCCTGTTCATTGGTGAAGCTCAGGTTGTCCTTGTTCCCTACCACTCATAATATACCAAAAGTGCCAGGATAGTCAGTTACCAAACTCGCCGTAGATCTGAGATTGTAGTTGTTGAAAATCAATGATATAAGATACTAAAGTGGTGGAGTGGACTTAGTCCCGTCAAGTGCTAAATGACAAAAAGAATCGTAAAAACACTTATGCCTTCTATCCCTAGCCTTTTTGTGCATGCGCACATGTTGCCCCAACTCTGCTGTGCATGGCCACATGTTTCAAAAGTTCCCAGTTTTGGGATTTGTATTGACTGTAAGACTTTGGATAATTGTGTGACAAGGATTGTTTAAGATTCCCCAATTAACTTTTCCCTGCATTATTTGCTCTTTTAAGCTCTGTCATGGTTAGTCTAGGGACTGAGACTAGTAGTAAATGTAATCCAGGTCAGTGGCTGCAACATGCCATTATAGTTTTACTAGAAGTTTGCGAAGGTAAGTTCACAAGATACTGTGGTAGGCTTGGATAGAGTATTTGCTTATATTTATTATGGAAAACACTTTGATCAAGTAAATAATTTGCGAGTAAATAATCCTTGCAGCCAAAGGTCAATTTACGTTTCAATTTATTCTTTTACCTCACAGTTTGTTTTGTCCCAAGTATTTTTAAGGTCATTTTTGTACACAAAATCAGTATGCATGGATGGTCTTTATAGATGTGCCGTTAAAATCAAGCCATTTCTTCAGATGCATTGATAAATAACTGTTCACTTTTGTCAAAAATTGCAGATTAAACTGGCATCAGTTAAATTAGCAATGAAATACATGAACAGAGTGTCTGCTGAGCTACAGGCAGCCTCTGGTGGCTCAGAGGATGTTGAACTCATTGTTCGGGGTGTAAAATTTGCTTTCCGAGTTCATCAGGTAACTGAAAAGCTTTGGCAATTAACACTTAGTATTGACTTTTTGACGAGTGTCTCACAGCTCTATTTTTTGTCAGTTTGCTGGAGGGTTCGATGCAGAGACAATGAACGCCTTTAAGGAATTGAAAGACAAAGCAAGAACTTGCGGCTTACAATGTCACAGCCACCAATAGCCCTTCCCCAGTATCCAAAAAGCTTCTTTTATGCTTCAAGCGGGCTGCCTGGCCAGCAGCCACATTTTGTTCCTGCATTTCTACATGTCATTGTGCTTATTCATTAAGCACAACTTCGCTCGTCAACAGCAGCCCCATACTAGATTGAAATGGTACCAACAGTGTTGCGCCCTTGTATATAAATAGGATTAGGCTCGGCTCAACGACTGAAAGGAAGGTTAGTTTTTAGTTCCAAAATCAGGCATATTGTCCACCAACCTTGTAATCTATATAGGAACTATTTGCATTTCCTAGCGTCCACTTCATTTGGATGCTCATTTGCAGAAGTGAGCTGCACCCATTATTTGAAATCTGCAGTTGTAATTGAAGTCCAAATATTACACAAACCAGTGTCCATCAATAGTTTTTTTCGATACAAAGGAAGGTATAAAACCCCCATCAGGGACAATACATGATTCAAGACCAGAACAAAGAAACCGAGAGCAATAAGAACATCGCTCCAACTTCATCAATCAAGACCTGACTCGCCAATCAAGACCTGACTCGCCGAAAAGAATAGATCCAGTTCTCATCTTTATTGTGATACCCGGTATGGCGTATATGTTGTCCCACTTCTACAATTTACTCCTACAAAATTTAGTCTATTAGTTCGCGTAGGAGTTATATTCCCTCAACATATGGTGAATTGTCCATCTTGGCTTGTTCATGATTATTTTCAAACACTGATCAACAATATCAGCAATTGTTCAAGCTCGGCTCGTTTATTAAACGAGTTTCATAATTTTGTTCAAGCTCGGCTCGTTTATTAAACGAGTTTCATAATTTTGTTCATACTCGACTCATTTATTATCGAATGAGTATTGACCGAGTTCTTATCGAGTCGGTCATCGAGTAATTATTGAGTGTATCGTCTCACTTGCAGCCCTACTTGACATAGTCCTCTGTTTGGCTTGATTAATTATAATTTGTAACCATTGATCTTAATTCTGTATGATACAGTTTCCACGCACCTCATGATTTTGCTAATCCAGGATGGGTCAAAACCTAACTTCAACATCATGTTCTTAAGAAATCGCCAATCAACTCTATCGTAAGCCTTGCTCATGTCAATTTTGATTGACAAAAATTCATTTTGACCTCTTTTCTGTGTTTAATATAATGGGTGATCTCATGGGCAGCCAAGATGTTGTCAGAAATTAACCTTCCCTTATGAAGGCACTCTGTGAATCTGATATTACTGAAGGGAGGCACAAGCTTAATCGGTTTGCTAGCACTTTCGTTATAATCTTCATCGTGACATTACACAGGCTGATCGGTCTGTAGTCTCCCGGTACCTCTGCATCTTTAGTTTTGGGATTAAGATTATCATTGTTTCATTCAAAGTCTCGTCCAAGCATCCGTTATTTAAGAACCCTAGAACCTCAGCGCAAAGTTAAGCATAATTAAGTTCGCTTCTTTTGAACATATCGGTCGTGGACCGTTGTAAGAGCATATGTTAAAAGTAGGGGAAGCTTTGGAAATGGGAGTCTGATATGATAAAAACGAGAATGATGGTTTCTCCATTTGGGACATTCTGACAGTTTTTTGGAACAGTGAGGTTGAATCTATATAACTACTACAGGTAATTTTTTAATTTTTGTAGCAATTAATGATTAGAGTAATACATTTGGTGTGTAGAAGATCACCAATATACTTATTATCAGTAGAAAATTATCACGGACTTTGCTTCGGCTTTGACGAATTTGTTCTTCTAAACTTGACCTTCCATGACTAGTGCATAATACAAGAGCTGATTCCAAGTATCGGGGAGTCCTGGAAGACACCAGTGGCTACAATCCATGCCTGAATATACTGTATACGATTCTGGATGAGCATCCTTCCTTAATTGTGAAAGTTTCGTAATATCAAGAAGGTAAATAGGAGTCTTCATGCTGCTTGATACTTTTTTCACTACTGAATCTGCTTCAGGTAAACCTGCCGGATATTTTGACCCAGACAATGGTTCTTGCTCTCCGCTACACGTCTTTTTCGGTGAGTTCCATTCCTTTCCTCTAAATTTTACAACCATACAATTTTATCACTATGAAGTTTATTTTATTTTCTTCAACTTTGAAGTCTCGATTTTGATTATTTTTTATCTTTGTGATGTGATTCTTTTACAGAAGCATTGATTGCTTACCTGTAATGGGTTGGGGAAATTCCCTGAAAGAATACTTTGGTGTTAGGAGGATCCACATTCATGTCAACCCATTTTGCCCAAGTGGAAAGTCCCTTGTACAAAGCCAAAATGCTGTCCATGTCCTTTACCAAGTTGGACCCATCTTGGATATAATCCCATCTGAAATCACATAAATTTTATCAGTGCAACTTTCCTCGCCCTACAGAAAAATCGCCTTACCCTCGAGATTTGCCTCTGTGAGTCCACCAATGCCATGAGTTAAATATGAGTAAGTCCACTCCTTTCCATGCATTTCCATTTTCAATAGACTGCAGTTTTAGAATCTGGCCTTTTGATTCCCTGACTATATCCACTAGGTACGATGTACGAAACAATTTCACTGTCTAATCATAATCCTGATATACAATTAAACAGTTAATGTTGTAAGTCCCTCGAAAACATTTCCTAACGTCATATTTTCCGTTGCAGATGTCAGATTCTTGGTGGCAAAACTATAGTATGAGCCAGAAACAGACCTCAAAGACAACAGATAATCCTTTCAGACCTCAAAGACAACAGACAATCCTTTTAGACCTCAAAGCTCGGATGCATGGACACGGCATCTAGGCCAACGTGTCCGTGTCGGACACGGTCGGACACAGCTGGACACTCCAAAACGTCTAGTACGTGTATTTTGGTCAATTTTCAGTCAACTCATTTTTTCAACCATAACTGATAAAAAACGGCAGTGTATAGATGCGAAACAAAACATAAGCAAAGTCAAAAGTTTAATTCAGATTTTTCTGAAGTTAAACGACTGAGTTTAAGTAAAATAAGGGAGAAGAATAAAAGAATAATAAATAATCAATCCCTAAATCGACGAAGCTTCTTCTACGCGACTCGGCGACGTCGATCTCTAAATCAGATTCTGTTTGAACTTCGACGACTCATCAATTCAACGACTTTTGCAAATTAGGTTGAGAAGCTTAGGATGGATACTGGAATTGGTAGCAGTCAAATCCTCGACGAACCGGAAGAGGGTCCGTTGTGAAAGTTTGTGGAAAGAGTGTCAAGGAATGAAGGTGGTGGGAATCGTCAATGGTTATGTTAGATTTGTGGTAAAACATATCAGGGATCCTACACTAGAGTAAATGCACATCTTTTGAAGATAAAGGGAAAAGGTATCAAAATTTGTTTCAAAGTATCTTCACTCAACAGATGACAAAACTAGACAAGGATTATGAAGCAAAAAGATCTAGTACGATTCCCAAATCGGTTCCACTGCCTACAGGACCTTCAAAGTTTATCGGATTGGGTGCAACAAAGAAGCGCAAAACTGATTTTACCATTGATAAGGCTTACGACATGCACGCCAGGGATGAGCTTGATTGTCATATTGCTCGGATGTTTTACACCTCTGGTTTACCTTTCAATCTTGCAAGGAATCCTAGTTATAGGGGCTTCTCATACGTTTGCGGCTAATCATAATTTGAGCAGTTATGTGCCTCTGAGTTATAACCGCATTAGAACTACATTGCTTAAGCAAGAGAAGGATCATGTTGAGTTATCATTAAAGTGTATCAAAGGTACTTGGGAAGCTACCGGAGTCACTATTGCTTCTGATGGATGGAGTGATCCAACACGAAGACCATTGATTAATTTTATGGTTTCTAGTGAAAGTGGTCCAATGTTTCTGAAAGCTGTGGATTGTGCCGGTGTTGTGAAAGATAAAGTTTTTATCGCTAATCTTCTAAAAGAAGTTATTAATAAAGTGGGAGTTCAGAATGTTGTGCAAGTGATCACTGACAATGCTGCGAATTGTAAGGCTCGGGTAAAATTATTGAAGATACGTATCCAACTATTTATTGGACTCCTTGTGTTGTTCATACTCTCAATCTCGCTTTGAAGAATATATATGCTGCGAAGGATGTGAATAACAATAGAGTAACTTTTGAGGAATGTCATTGGATCACTGAGGTTCATAATAAAGTTGTTCAGATAAAGAACTTCATTCCTCTGAGACTTCTTTCGGTAGCCGAAACTCGTTTTGCATCAGTTGTTATTATGCTCAAGAGGTTTAAAGTTGTCAAGCATGCTTTGGAGGCCATGGTGATGTGTGAGCAATGGCAAATATATCGAGATGATGATCAAGCTAAGGCTGATTTGTGAGGGACAAGATACTAAATGAAGATTGATGGTCTAAGCTTGATTATATCCTTGGTTTTTCTTCTCCTATTTATGATATGATAAGACTGTGTGACACTGATAAGCCGTCTCTCCATTTGGTGTATAAGATGTGGGATGCTGTGATTGAGAAAGTCAAGAAGGTTATCTATGAGCACGAGCACATTGAGAGTTCGGAAAATTCTGCTTCCTATGGAGTGGTGCATAAGATACTTATTGATCGATGGGAAAAAAGTAGTACGCCACTTCATTGTTTAGCACATTCTTTAAATCCAAGGTAATTTGTTGTGTGTTTGCTTTAGTTTAATTAGGACAATAGGAGCACCTTATATGACTTCCTATGCTAGTTTGATACATTTGACACTTTTATTCTTCTTACAAATATTATAGTCATGAATGGCTTTTAGAAGACTCGGCTAGGGTACATATGGAAGATGAGATTTCAGTGGAACGAAGAAAGTGTTTTAAAAGACTTTTTCCAGAGCAAGATGATTATTTGAAGGTTATGAATGATTATGCTAGTTTTTCTCTTGCACGCGGACGTTTTTGTGATCCAGATTCAATCCAAATGAGGTTCACATCCGATCCTGGTAACTGGTGGGCAAACTTTGGGTCGTCAACACCTTACCTTCAAAGATTAGCTATGCGCTTACTTGGCGAACCCATTTCTTCTTCTTGTTGTGAACGTAATTGGAGCACGTACTCATTTATATTCATTCTATGAGAAGGAATAAGTTGGATCCAGAGCGTGTTGAAGACTTGGTTTATATTCACAATAACCTTCGACTGTTATCAAGAAATAACCCAGAATACCTTGATGAAAATACGAAAATGTGGGATGTTAGAGGTGATGAATTTGGGTCTTTAGGATACACGGGAGTTTTGGAGTTTGCTGATTTCTCTCTTGATGAACCGGAGATGGAAAGTATTCTCTTTGAAGATGTATAATCGAGCCGGACATGGAAAATGCCCTTTTTGAAAATGATCAGTGCATATAGTCTAATATTTTGGTTAACTTCAAATGCAAATTGTGACTTGTACTTGCATTGTTTTGTATTTTGATTCTACTGGTTTTAACTTTTGAATGAATCACTTGGCATTATATTTAAAATTAGCAATTTGTGTATCTTTACATAAATATAATAATTGTCGTGTCCCGCCGTGTCCAGTTTTTATTATTTTTGAAATTGCCGTATCCACGTGTCTTGCCGTGTCTGTGTCCGGTGTCCGTGTCCGTGCTGCATAGCCTCAAAGACAACAGATAATCCTTTCAGACCTCAAAGACAACAGATAATCCTTTCTTGTTGAAGTTCTTGGCCTTAGGATCAGACGAGTAAACAAGATAAGGACTCCCACATGTTGAGACTTAGTGTGTCCCCGACGAACATTATTGTCTCTCCTCTCAGAAAGTCTGATCCATTAAACCTGCAACTCATAAAATTAGCCTTTGATATGACTTGCCGATGATGGAAGTATTCACACTAATTTACTCCATTCTTTTTAAGTATATTTCTTGATCGACACATTTATTGTACCTTTCTTGTTCTATATTATTAGATAACTTTGAATGATTTCAACTAAAGTTACCTGGTATGTTGCAGGAATCGGGGCTTCCAAGAATATTTGAGGAACTGCTTATCAAGTCTTCCATACTTGATGCAGTCGAACGGAGCGTCTATGAAAGGACAGTCTGAGGATTCATATAGCAGAAAGGATGCATCAGGAATCCATTTCCCTTGAAACAAATTACAGTCACCATTTGTCACATTTGTGCTTCCCAGCTCGGTCAAGTTCAGAAATTTATCTTTCCCTCCCAACCCGTTACAAGCTTCTGACACTAGCAGGCCAACCAGAAGTTGAATTATCAAAGACCTCATCATTGAGCTTTGAGGAATTTATACTACCAACCCCATCTTGAAACTCAGTTTTTGAGCACTTGATTTCAAAGACTCAATGTCTGCGCGCGGCTGGTGTTATATACATATCCACGGGAGCTGCTTTGAAAGCAGAGAATGAACCGACAGATTTGTCGCCTGTTGGGTTATCACATGCCTGATGTACACAGTGCATACAAATTTCAACAACTTTAGGTGGTGCAAAGTTGAGTTGAAGATGATATAAATATGCGCTATGAATGAATGATTCTTATCATCGTGATTTATCACTAATAACAACACACTGCATGAATCCCTCTATACATAAAATACAAATTAAATACTGAGTACAAATGTATTAGGATGAAGTGTTAAGTTTAAGGGAGACTTTAAGTTTTTGTGATACCGAATATTTAAACGTTGAATTTGACAATCTGACTAATTTGACAATGTATTTAAAAATTAAATCTGATTTATTAGATTATTAGAAATTAATGATTGATATTTACATGTTCTAATTGAATTTACTCTGAATATAAAAAAATTCGTTCTTTGGATAAATGTTTGCTTGTTGGTCCTATACTCCTATTGGGCTTTTTTCAGCCCAAATTAAATGTCGACAAAGGCAAAGGAGAAATGGAAACGATAAGATTACGAAACATTTTACAAAGCAACCTCCACAACAATGGCGATGGTGGCTTCCGCGTCTCTTGTCTCAGCTTCTTCTTGGATCTCGAATCGAACCACATTCAGGCGTCCGACTTCCGCTTCACTCTCTCTTCTTACTAGGAGGACTGTTTCATCTACCAATGCGGTGGTGGCTAATGGGTCGGCGCCAGCTCGTTCTGGATTGCTTCACTGCTCATTCCTTCCGTCTGTGTCCTCCGCTTCGTCCTTCCCTTCTTCTGTTTCGGGTAATTTGTGTTTTGGTTTGTGGGTATTGTAAAGCTTCAACCTTTTTAGGATATTGTGCGGTTGGATGTTGTTGGTGTAATTTAGTACTCGGTGATTATAGGGTTTATGATTGCGAATTGAATTTGTGTGTGGATTTATTTTACTAATATGTTGCGTCGACAAAAAGAATAGATTAAATGGAAATTTCAGTATTTTGAAGATTTGGTTGAAATTTTTGACAATGCTTATTTGGGGACTTTTGTATTGAAGTCCAAATTGGCACTCAGCAGTGTTATTGCACATCTGATGTCAAATGTGTTATTGCATTTAGGGTGGCATTCGATTGATGTGTCTCGGTGTATATAGGTTGTGGTAGAGTTCTATGAATATTTGACATACAAAGGAAATTGTTTTGAAATGCAATGTTTCAGGTTTGGGTTTGGGATTGAACTTCAACACCGGGAATAGAGAGAACAACAAAGGCTTTGGTTTGGTGTCAGAGCCTGGGAGGGCAGCTTTGTGTCTGACCAAGAGGAGCAGGTCAAGAAAATCCCTGGCTCGAACCCATGGTTTTCGTGTGAGAATGAGTACAACCAGTGGGCGTGCTGTGCTGAAGCGTAGACGTGCTAAGGGAAGAAAGGTTTTGTGCACTAAGACAAATCCAAACAGTGGAAAGCGTTCATAATAAATGAAGTTCTTATATGTATGATATCATTCAGTACAATCTTTCTGATTTTCAATCCATTGTTTTTTACTTTTGTATGCTTCTATGCATTTATCTTTCTTCTGTACAAACCTATGCAGTTTGTGAGTTTGATAAGAAGCTTCCATGTCGGTGCCACATTACGCTCCATCCATATATACTCATCGTCACCCCATTGTCCATATCCTACCATTAAGGTCTTTCAAAGAGCCTTTACTCGAGTACATCTGAAAACCACTACTACCATCATTAGCAATTGAAATAGGCTGGAAGGCCACTTCTGTCAAAGCCACTCTGTGAGGATAGTTTGCTTCACTTGTTAGGCCATTTGAATCATCCATAAGACACCTGCACAGGGTTATCAGCTGTTTTCGTTTTGCAGTCGATCACTTCTTGTTATGAGAGTGATTTCAGGTTAAACTGTTGTGTCCCTTGTGATGGTGCGATAGCTGCGGATCCCCAGCAGCATCCTGCAAACAAGCCAATGTTTGCAATACAAATTCTCATCAAGTCATCACTGCTTTTGTGTTAAGAATTGATTGACTAATCTTCTGGTCTTCTAGTGAGTCCAACAGAAGGACAAAAGACAATTCTTCCATATCCTGCAAAACTGCATTACCTTTGAGCTTATAAAGGTTTGTGAATATACCAGTAGGACTAGTAGCAAGTATTTTTCAGATTTGAATCAGTATATAGCACCTGTATTATTGAATAAATTAATGCCTAGCCCAAACTAGAAAATTTTATTCAACCCAATTGAAGCTAGCCCAAGCCTATCAAGGAGAGAATTCTAGAAAAGAGGAGAAGGAATAAAGATAAGTATCTAAAGATATTTTTGGTAGATTTTTCTAGAGAAGTTTGTAGCCATTGGATCTATTTAATCCTAGCCATTCATTTGTGGTTGGGATTAGTATAAATAGAGGTAAGAGTAAGTGGAGAAAGCACTCAAGAGTTGTGAATGATCTCCACCAAAACAAGAGTGAATTTATGAGGTTTTTCTAAATAAAAGTTCTCTTCTCCAAGCAAGTTTCTCAACATGTATATCTTGAGTTTCTGAGGTATGAAATGTACAACTGCATGAATATTGAGTATCAACTATCCAGCCACTAAAATGGCATACGTCAGCCGAATGCAGTTAGTTTTATCTAGACTTTATAACAAGAATTATGTGCAACTCTATCGCCATGTAATGCCTTGACAAAGAATTCTATGTACTAAGAACAAGGCAGCTGAGATCAATTGGTTTGCTGTTGCTTGATTTCTTGGAAAGCAGCTAGAGGTAGTGAGGTCTTTTACTCGCAGCTTGGTTGGTTATTCGGAAAGCAATTTCGCAAGAGCTTGAATTACTGATTTTGGATCGTAGACTGGACCCATATTCTGGTCATTCAATGAATCAACAACAATCTGCAACAAGATGAGCTTAGTCGTACGTGAATATTTCACAATAAATCATTCTTTTGATTTGAACGAAAACTGAGATGGAATGAAGGCTTACCACTTTGATGATTCCTTGCTTGGCTAACTGTTGCCTATCCACATTAACTTGGCCTTTTTTTGGCACAATAAGGGTATTTATGTAATCGTTTGGCTGCAACCAGAAATTTAACAATGGCTCGAGCTCAGATTAGAGATATAAGAAAGGCAAATCATGAAGCGTAGATTATATAAGTTGGATTTACTGAAACAATCCCTACTCACAGAATTCTTAAGGCAGTTGTGTGCGTTTCCGTATGTTCGATTCAAAGCATCTGTAATGGCCGTCACAAAGCATGAAGCACTGAAACCAGCAGTTTCACGGTCAAGGGACCCATTCAATATAAGTACCTAAAGTGCAAAATAAATATGAGACATTATACTCGATGGTTTCTATAAATTATATTCCTTAGTATGATCTAATTTTATGAAAGGCGGACTGCGCATCAAATGGTAAGCAAAAATCTTTGTACACATTTTGGGCTCATGTTACTATGACCTTCTATACTCATAAGCTAATAATACCTTGGGACAGGATCTGGAGGCAATTGTCTCCCCAATGCCTTTCAGAACCTGTAGGTGTAGGATTGCTTTCGATGAATACTTCTTATGCTTAAAGAAACTTTATCTTATGAAAGAAGTGAGAGCAACTGATCCATTACTATACCAAAGATGGGCAAATCGAGGTGAAAAGAGATCCCATAGCATAAACAATGCAGTCCACCTCCGTAAGACGCTCTAAGACAATTGGGTGAGGAGATGGAAAGACCTAAGCACACGAGTGCTGGTAATTTAGTAGCTTCAATACAAGAAAAATATAAAAAGAGCAACAAATTAAAATGTAATTCACCTCATGTGACAAGTTGCAACCCTCGCTGGAAATGTAAAAAATTCGCTTGATTTTGGCAGGAAGAGCCGGTGACGCCTATAGCCACGAAAGTGAATTCAGAAAAGACCGTGGGAAAGAAATATTTTATTGACTAACAATTGAATTTCAAAATGCAAAACATAACCTGGCTACTCAATATTGCTTTGCTTATGATGAATAGTGAAATCTGAGTCGTTTCATTTGACGACATAAGCAACATCAACAAGTTCAACAAACAGACAACATATTTTGCAGAACCTAATCAATTATCAGACACTAAGATGAAGTAAACAAGTTCATCAAATGTACGAGAATATCATCCAACCTTTTTTGTTGTTTCCATAACCCCACTGCTTGGATGAGAAATTTCATTTTGACCTCTGATGGTGGTTCCATTCTTCTCCACAATTACAAGCAAAAAAAACACAATCAGAAAGCTTAAAGTGCACATAGATATGAAAAGCAAAAACTAGTACAGCTCACATAAATGTAATGAAGTTACCCATAATTTGCACCCCAATGTCAGCCTTTCATTGGTGGATATTACAGGAAGGACCTCACTTTCAGCAGGAATGCCAGAAACACGTGAAAACAAAAATATGGCTGCATCTAGAGACTCGAAGAAGATGCGTGCTCCTGCAAAGAAGAAGTTTCCAATGCTGCAAAAATAAAAATAAAATCAATAACGACTATTGTCTCATTAGCGGAATTCATCTGAAAATTAAAATGAAAGGGAAGACAATATAAGTTAAAAACTCAACCAAAAGCTGTGAATATGGAGAGATGAATCAAGATTAGGAAACATGACCATGGATGCTTGAAAAAAACTTATTACCTTCCGTTGCTAAAACAGAATAAATCATCTGATCGGCGAAGGATCTGTATATGGACAATAGAATACAGATTTTATAGTGACAGCAAGAAAGTTAATTTTTGAATTAGAGAGGGTACGTTACCTGATTCTGAAAGAAAACCAAAAACGCCCGAATAGTTTCTCTATATGGTTTTGACACTCCTGTCCACAAGGTATGTTTTCCTTCCACTATTGAATACCTGCCAATCTTTGACATTAGTACAATTGTTTGTTGCGACTTCTTAACAAGAATCTCTAAGTAGCTAACTATCAGTGTGACCTTACTCCTTAACCAGCAAACAAGTAAAAGTACTCTTACCATTCAGATTTTGCTTTCTCAGCATCGATTTGCAATCGATGTCCCAACAATGTTCGCACAGCAAGAGCTTCTGCAGTACTTTCATCAGACAATCTAAGGCACCTTGATCTGATGTCGCCAACAGCAGGACCGCCTATGAAATTTGGAAAGAGTTGTAATGATTTGATTACAAACAACCAGCTACTCAAAACACAAAAAGAAGATAGATATGAAGAGAAACAAAGTGTGCAGTTGCAACTAAAGAACAAATAAATCAGGCAATCAATGAAACTTGATCGTAAGTAAGAACCACTTATATCACACAAAATATAACACGAGAAGCTCAATGGGCATTGAAAAGAAACACATACTATATCAAAGTCAAGAATCCTTCAATCTTCATAACAAAAAGTTTAAGGCTATATGTCTTACCAAGCACGCGGACGATTTCAGCAGTACTTCCCCCATCATCAGAGACGGGAAGCACATGTGCAACTCGAGTAGTGAACTTTTTAAGCTCCTCTACAACACCATTGAATGCCGTCCCACCTAAAACACAATCAAAAAAATGTTAGAACAAATTCAATAACAAATGCACATTCAATTTCAAGATTTCCAGAACCAATTTCGAGTTTAGAAGAATCCACCAACAGATTTAAACCCATCAAAATTTCAACACTTTGAATCAAAAAGACTCAAACCCACCAATTCAAACACCAGAAAGAATCTATCTTTACATTCAAATACACATTAACACTAACCGGAGAAAACGAGCAGCGATGGCTGAGTACTAGGGTTGGCAGAAGAATTAGGGTTAGATGTGGAATGAGATCGTTGTGGATTTGAGGATGAGGTGTCAGTAGACATGGAGAGCATGATTTGGAATCGAGGAGGAGGTAAGTTGAAATGGAGATGTGTGGAAATGGTTACGTGGAATGACGCTGTAGTATAAACCATTCCAATCGGCCTTTATTCCCGCGACTTCAAGATTCTCCCTCAATCCAACTCTCTCCGATTCATTCAACTATTTTTCATACTTTTTTTATTTATCCGCTTAAAATTTAATTTCCAAAATTACGATTGTTTTTATGAAAATGCATTAAATTGACAATTGTTTTGTGGGGTTTAGCTTTTATATATTAAGGCTGCGTGGATCCGAAATATATAGTTTAGGTTTATTATTTTTAATTTGAGTTTTAGTATAACGACATAATTTTATAAATGCAGTTGGTTATAGGCAACACCGGATCTGAATCCATAAATAAAGGACCCAAATATTAATGCATCTCCACTTTCATCACACAAAAACTATTTATAAAGGGAAGAGTTATTATTTGAAAAGGTTACAAGCTTTCAACTTCTGAATGTAATTTAATTATTTTACAACTAGTTTAATCAGTGAGCCAAATTTTGCTGATGCTGACTAGGCGAGAAAAAGGTTTAGTAACCGCAATTCACTGCTTGATGTGGATATATATATAACATCAGAGTGAGGTGGGTAGCTGCTGATTCTGGTCGAGGTTAGGAGGACGAGCTTGAAGAGTCGAAAGCAGATTGTCTGAACCTTTTGTGGGAAAGTACTGAACGGGGCGAGTAGTCAAAAGAAGTTTTGAACCTTTTGTGAGAGAGAGTTGTCCGCAGTGAGTATTCAGGTAATGGAGGAGGTTTGTAAATGACTGAGCTCAGAGCTTCATGTATGGCATTGGCAAGACTTTTATGAGCCTCGGCATTGGCAAGATTTTTATGAGCCTCGGCATTGTTGATGCTATTTACGTCACTGCGACTGGAGAGGATGAAATAAGTCTTTACACGCTCTCCTAGTGTTGATATTTCAGAATGACTTGTTTTCAGTTTGAGGGATGTAATTGCTTGTCTAAGGTCCAGGAAAAGGTCTGGCCTGAAGTCGCAACATATAGAGGCCTTGATTGTCAAAACTCCATGTTGAGAATCTATGAAGAGTGGCTCGACAATCAATTCATCAGCATCCATGGGTATGAGAAGACCTTTACTGACTTGTAAGGCGTGCTCTTTTAGATCCTTCACTTGGTTGATCACTTCTGCCAGCAATGTGGCCTTGTCCATCTATTGCAAAAACAAAATTAAAGACATAAATCAGACAGATGTAAAATATTCATATGATCTAGATAAAATTAAATTATGATAAATTCGTCAAAACAACTTTTTTATGAACTGGAAAGCAAGTTCTCAGCTCATGCTATTAGATAGATTTATTCGTCAAAATCAAGCCATTGTAAATGTACTTCGTGATGTACCCTTAACGATCCAACAAACATTCACTGCACTGACAAACACTATCAAACTAAGATAGAAAAGTGAAATGACCAATTGTATACATGCCAGTAATTGTTCATGTGTATCCAGCGATAAAACCAAACTTGTCAACAAAATGACCAAGAAAAATATTATGGGTAATGTAATATAAAAGAAGGAATGCAGAAGCATACAAGAAATAATCTCATGAACATAGTTAAAAGTTAGGTTCCTTTTACTTATCACATACACTTTGTCAGATGCTGAATTTCCGAACTTGTCATCGGAAAATGACACATCTGTAAAGATTCTCGAATATACCTTTGTCAGGACCTAATTGTACAAGCTTGCTTGCACAACTAAAATAAGAAGCTATTCATTTAAGTAGCAATACCCAGGACCACGAAAGTTTTGAAAAGTATTTGACTTTTAAACAGTGAATTTAATAGATTATCAAATGCCAGCAGAAACCGAATATACCCACTGTGCATATATTAAATACTATTTCAAAAACTATATATATAAGTCGACCAAAATTCTGCTTAAATAATACTCCTGTATTATAGAGCCTCCTAATCATAGTTACATCATTGCGTTACGGACTAAACATATTTAGCGGCGCCGGATTAAGATAGACCAGAGACCCATATCAAGAGCATTGGCTTTGATCAGTTAAAATAAATAAAACAATCATGTGGATTCTACAGCCCACACTCAGCAAGAATCTTTGGTTTTTGCCATCAATCCTAGGAAGTTGAGCCACAACTTGGTTGTCTATCAAATACTAATGCAACTTCGAAATCTCACAAGGCATCTCCGACCGAAGCTAATACAAATAAATTGCAACAGTAAAGCTAATTCTAGCTGGTTGCATTAATTCTTTACTTGAATCCCCCTAAAACAGCTTCACTAACTGCTGAAACAAGTTTATAATGGTTGTAAAACAAGCATGAACGGAAATCATAAAGTAAAAAAGCACTCGTGATAAACTAGGGGATGTAATCATAAAGTAAAAAAGCACTCGTGATAAACTAGGGGATGAAATAACTACGGAAACCATGTAGAGACCAATTTTAGACTACAAAGAAACCAAGGTCGGAAGGGTATCTGGAGAAGCACACACTTTATCACGAGTGACTAAAAATAGTGAGGAAATTTGTACCTTTGCCTTAGAGGGTAAAAGATCCTGAAGCGTAGCCAAATGGCCATTGATCCGTTCCCTCCTTCGCCTCTCAGCTGCACTGTGATTCTTCAGAGCCACAATAGCCTTCTCATTGGACACACTCTTCCCCTTCTTCCTCATCTTATAATCTAAATCTTCCGCCACATCTTCACCTTCACTGTCTTCCACCACCTCCTTACCATCCCCAATCCCAACCCCACCCGGCTCGTCCTCAAACTGGTCAAACCCCTTTACATAATCAAAATATTCCTCCCAACCTTGAAACTCCATTCACAAGATTCACCTTGCCACCAAACTGATCAACTAAAGTCAATATTTAAACAAGACTAAAGAGATCAAATTAAAAACCCTGTACGTCTAATCTATGGATGAGTTCCAGGAGGACGAGTTGTTGGCGCGAAACAGACAGAAAGGCATGATTTGGGAAGGGATCGATTTGGGGTCTGAACAAAAACAAGGGTCATAATCATAACTCTCAAAACCCAGAAAACCCTCATCAACAGCGATATAGTGCGTCGAAATTAGACGGAAAACATCCACATTCTGAATTCCAGCATATCGAATTTGCAGAAAAGGATTGAACTTTATTGACGGATGCTGACAAACTACTTCTGGTCTTTGACGATAAAGGGCTGGTAATGGTGAATTAGGGCGATGTTTTACGAGATGAAACTGCGGAGGGAGATTGAAGAAAGAAAATGGAAATCGATCGATTTATTTTATACAGTAAACAATTTAGGGCTCATATTACTTGTCGCCGTTGAGTTACTACAAGTTACACGACAAATTCCTTGTTTATTTTAACTCAATTTAAAGTATTTAATAATAATTTATTATTATATTTAATAAAAATAATTACATATGACGATATGAATTTAGTGCGTAGAAAATCTAAAAGAATGGTTGATCTTATTAGCTTTTAGTGCTTAGAAAATCCAAAGGAATTGGTGTCCTTAAAAATGGATTCTCAAGGGCATCGAACGATAAATTTTTATATCAATCAGAATTTTTGTTTATAAAAA